>JAPYYS010000623.1:0-90080 GCA_030522525.1 Campopleginae sp. 14b | reverse complement strand
ACGGCGGCCGAAAAAAAGCTTTGCTCCCGCTGTTATATGGCGATCGTGTTTTCTTTTACCAATGCAAGAATCTTGATCTTTCTGCATCGAAATCGATGCAGAACGTACGTACTTTCGACCGAGGTATAAAGAAAAAGATTTTTTTTTTAGTTTTCAATCGAGTGGGAAAATCGAGGGAAATTTTTTTCATGAAAAGACGAAAGAAATTTTCAAGTCAAATACCGAATTCGTCGAATCCATTGAATCCCATGATGTACTTTGAGAGTTCGAGTTTCATGCAAGTCATTCCTTCCGGACACTGATAACCCGATTCGGGATCGGTCGAACAAAATGTGTCGGGTATGGCCAAGCTGTTGATCGTGATGCGCTTTGGATGTGTTGTGTTGAGAACACAGTGATTTTTCAGCTCTCCAAAAAATTGTACACCGAGGAGACCATAGAGTGACATGAAGAAGAGGAAAAATAATGTCACGTTGTAAATCTGTTGGCTCGAACGCCTGAAGGAAAAAAAAACAATGCACAATTGTTAATTATTCGCACATTGGGTAAAATAATGATCAAAATGTTACATAATTTCTACAAACTTGAATATCTGATTGATTCGGGCCTTCGGCATAGAGAATTTGAGAAATACGCGTAAGAAACGTATCATGATTAAGGGCCTTGGTGAACGTATAACAGACACAGCACTGAATTTGTAAACTAATCCCAGCATCTCAAACATCTGGAGAATAACTGACAGCCAGAGGAAGAGTACCATCGTCGCGTCGAATTGGCACCAGTGATCTTTCAAGTAGGACTTGTCTCTCTGGTTAAACAGAGAATCAATATAATTCACGGAAAAAATGTTCTTTTACGAAAAGTTTTTGCAAGCAGTTTTGTTTTGTGTATCAAACAAAAAAAAAACAAAAAAATCTTATTTAGGGAAAAATTCAGGAATTGTGATGTAATTAATTGATGTACAGTGTAAATTAATGTTTCGTCACAGGATTTCGTTTACCTTCAAAATTCCGCGTATATGCATTTTCGCGATCATTTCAGCAGTGAAGAGGAACGTTACTATGAGATCGCATGTAAAAGTGACCCACTGAAGTTCCGGCACCTTCTCGAATGTCTTCGGGGTGTTGAGACATACCGAGGCGAGTGATACCAGAGCACATAGTCTCATCGATCTTCGCACCCATTGCTACGCAAAATAACATTCTTCATGATTTATGGCAAAAAAAAAAAGTTCTTTTTTTTTTTTTTTTTTTTTTTTTTCAATTTACAAGGAAACTTTGATCCATGGATGGATTGCTCGTTGAATTTACAATGTATTTTCATGTTTTTATAGAATCGACTGATCCAGTCGGAACAATCACTAATCGATAAGTGTATCTTTACCTTATTAACCCATTCGATGTCGGCGCTCTCATTGAGGGACTCCTCCGGGCCGTAGTCAGCCAGAACGGGTTCCCCCTTGAGACTCTGCTTCCGCCCCAACATCATAATAGGGATTATGTTCGCAATGGTGAGGCCTACGGAAGAGGATCGATCTGATTATTGATTACGTACCAGAGCTTTCGAGAATTCAACGGTTCAAACGACTTTGTGCATTTAATAAGGAATCCTCGGTAGACTCATCCGTATACAGGATGATCGAGTGCGACACGTGCGATCGAGGAACATTTTATAAAAGCTTTCATCACTTTTTCTCGGTACGACAACATTTCTGTATATTTATAATTTAATAATACACACTAAAACCTATCTCTGTTTAGTTAAGCTTACTGACTCTTAACTAAAGATTACGACGATTACAAAAATTCCTACTCATTAATCCTTTGAAGTCTCCCAGTTGTTTGATAAATCAAATTAATAAAATGCATCAAGTTTTTTCGATTTAATTGATTCGTAGCGATCACTATCCTGCAAGATACACTGAGGAAACAGTTTATTTATAATAAAAAAAATATATATAGTTGGAACTTTCGCTCAAAAATTCATCAACTGTTAAAAAATTTGTTAATTCTTAAAGAATATCTTTGTTATCACGATCAAATTTCATAAGCATAGCATTTCCTCGAAGATAATGATTTGTTCGATCGCTTTGATTTCCCTCAACTCAGAAGATGTTTATGATCATCAAATTCATTCGCTATCAAGAAAGGTTACGTTTTATCAAATGATTCATTTATTAACTATGAACAAATGTTCATTTCAGACAACCGCGAGAGGCTGAAATGAATGATTCATTAACTGTTAAAAAACATTTATTTCGCCGTATCCAACTTTACATTCGTTAGCAGATAACAAATCCTGGTACCTATAAATAAATCGTTTCCTCAGTGCACATAGTCAGAACGACTTGGGACGAAGCTTCGAAGGATTATTCAATCGAGTGTCTAATATTAAAATGAACGCGTTTCTCCCCTACAAATATAATGCAAGAGTTTATATTGTTTTCTCCACAGAAGCAGATAAAAATAAGCTAATTTCTAATGTTTCAGCGAATCGATTACTTGGCGACTGTATTGACTCGAATAATATCGTCTGTTGCATCTGAGTATTTGATCAAGAGTTTAGAAACGTTTAATAAGTTTGTTCAAATGTTTTGCGATTTAGTTTTGCATGCACATTCATTTAAATATCCGTCGATGATGATCAAGAAGATTGAGAGCAAATATTATGGACCGAATCTTGTGCTCGTTTTCCTTCGGAGTATCAAAATAATCAAGGGCTGTTTCGACGACTCGAGTACAAACAAATCAATCTACTGGGTCAACAAAACGATAAACAATATATACCACACGGATACAGTCCATTTTACAACTCGACACACGTTTATCATAGAGATAACCACATTTTCGACAAGCACACGCATATATATAATACATATGTATAATATATATGTATATATATGCATTCTATTATACTCACGTCGCCCCAATTTTAATTTCACCGTTATTATTGTCAAAACATTAGCTGGAAAAATTATTTTCAAAGCATAAGCGAGAATTGTCACATTTATTTTCGTACATATTCATAACGTACACATTTTAACATATTCGACTATTGCGCGAGTATATATATATATATATATGTATATATATATATATACATGTCCACATATTTCGAATGATTAAACGCGCCCAGGACTATTAAGGACCCATAACGTCCTGATAGACACGATATCAGCGTTCGGAGATAAAATTTCAAATAAACATACAACTAATTTTTTTCACAATGAAAGAATTTTTTCTTTACAGCTTTATTTGCACAAAGAGAAACAAGGGAACTTGTGGTTTCTAGAGAGTACAAATGAATTTCTTATCCTCATAAGGAAAAAAAAAATTTGAATCGAAAATGAATCGAAATTTTGGTTTATTATTCTGAGAAAAAATGAATAATTGAGCATTTTTGGTTGTTTGGTTAATCGTGAAACGGATTTAATTCAGTCGTCATTGTTTAGTCACTCACCTTTTGATTTACGATGCGAACGACAAAGTACTCTGCCCTCAAGGCAATTTCTCGTTATAAACTACATCTCACATATTTTTAACTTTCACGATCAACGATTAATATAGACATTATTATTTTTGACGAAAACATCGACGGCATGGCCCTCGTACATATTTATCTATTTCTTTTTCGAAGGGGTCGTCGTCAGCACAGAGCCAGCTGAGCGTCATTCGGGCATGTGCCGTGGCTCACATCTTCCTCTATGTTTCTCATCTCTTCCCCGCGGATCAATATTTCAAGGGTTCGACGAAACGCACGCATCCACCGCGGAGAGTTCGCATCTTCAGAAAACAGGAATCTTCGTTACCTTTGTCCCAGTTTCCTTTTCGTTAGCTCATTCCCTGTCTCACCCCTGCCTCCTCCTGATCGATCGATTGAGATCGGAAAGTTTGCCTGCCGCTGCTCCTTAAACTCTTGACTATCATGCACTCGAAAGAAAATTTCAAAACACCATTCCGTTTGGGTTTTTCCTGACCCAGTCCCTCACGTCTACGTCACTTTTCCCTGATGTACTCTATGTATTTGCAGGCAGGAGATCCGAGAAAGCTCGTAGAAAGCTCCACGGACACGCTCACACTTTTCCTCCGATCGCAACCGCAGTCTCGATCCTCTAAAAGTAACTAGGGCCAGTTGATGCTCTGTTTGAAATGATATTGTTCACTATCACGATAACCGCATGTTTTATTCGTCGCTACATAATTTAACGATCGTAAGTGAATCATACGATTCGAGTAAAAAAACAAATTACTGGATAAAAATAACAAGCTTGAAGAATACAAATGTTAGGCTCGAGAACGAATTTCTATGATACAATTGACGATCTAGGAATGTTTAGATATGCTACAGCCACGAATTCAAATTCAAAACTTCTTTGCGTTACTACGATTGTTGAAGTGTTGTTGAAAAATCCTTATTATTAGTCTCCAATTTAATTTAATCCGATTAATCGTATCGTATAAATGTCACAGGATTATTCTAACGAGCAAAATACAAATGACTACGATAATTACAATAATATTTATTTGAACTTTGACGATAATGATGAAATACCGAAAATGTGTGGCCAGGAAGGATACGACGAGATTTTTCCCGGACCGTTCTGAGCTTTTGATAACCGAGAGATTTGTTTTTCGGATTTTCATTATCAATCGCTGTCCGCAAGTTCCTTGAGTACTTTGCGGAGGTGAAACTCTCGCCACACTCGAGACATTTTTTTTCAAAGTAATCGTACAAATTCCGAGTATGCAAATGGCACTTAATATTATCGAACAATTAGTTTCACGATTTTAAGAATTGGAACGAAGGCGCAATTCAATTTTGACGTCAAACATCGGTTCCAGCTAGGGTCAAATTGACCCCGAGTAGGAACTTTAAGTGAATTCTTCTTTGCATAGATCGAGCGGGGATTGATGACGATCCATGCTCAATTTTCCTCGTCATCTTCAGTGACTGTAGCGTCCTCTTGGACCTCACGATAATCGAGCTCAAGGGCTGCTAGATCTTCCCTTGCCTCCGAAAATTCACCCTCTTCCATGCCTTCTCCGACGAACCTGAAGTGACATAACAAAAAACACACAGAAATGCTTAGAAAGTTGGCCTCAAATAATTTTTAATCATTAAGTTTGTTTGCATCAATAATTAATTTTGATTTTATTCGAATTTGGAAAAATGAAATTTGGTACCAATGAACGAAGGCTCGTTTCGAATACATCAAATCGAATTTGTGATCGATTCGTGCCCAGGCATCTACGATGGCTGTCGTATTGCACAAACAGCATACTGCTCGCTCGGCTTTCGCGAGATCGCCACCTGGCACGACAGTAGGTGGTTGATAATTTATTCCAACCTAGAGGCAAGTCACACATTCATTTTTCATTACAAACAGAATTCATCTGGCTCTGGATGTGTTTGAAAGAGAATTATGAAAAAATGTCGACGCTTTGATAAAAAAAAACTCACTTTAAAACCGGTTGGGCACCATTCCACGAATTCCACGTGCTTCTGTCCCTTGATCATAGCTATAGCAGCGTTGACATCTTTCGGGACAACGTCACCTCTGTAGAGCATGCAAACTGCCATGTATTTTCCTCTTCTAGGGTCGCAATTTACCATTTGATGATTTGGCTCAAAACACGAACTCGTTATTTCGGCAACAGTCATTCTCTCGTGGCATGCTTTTTCCGCTGACATTACTGGTGCGTAAGTTGCCTGAATATGTAAAAAAAAAATTCATCTGATTGTCCCACTTCTTTCGTTTTATTTTATAATTAATTATTTAATTTTTTTTTATCAATAGATTGAGAATTTTTCCGGCAAAATTTGACTTAAAACATTGAGCTGGCGTACGAATTCTGACGATTGGACTCACCAGAGGAAAATGTATTCTTGGATAAGGCACAAGATTGGTTTGGAACTCGGTGAGATCGACGTTGAGAGCACCATCGAAACGTAAGCTCGCAGTGATCGACGAGACTATTTGTCCAATCAGACGATTCAGATTGGTATAAGTTGGCCTTTCGATCGACAAATTGCGTCTGCAAAGTTCGTAAATCGCTTGGTTGTCGACAATGAAAGCCACTTCGCAATGTTCAAGGGTAGGATGCGTGTACAGTATGGCATTGTAGGGCTCGACGACTGCGGTTGACACCTGTCAAACGAGCCAAGTCCACTATTTTATATTGAATTAAACGAGTACTTGATACAATTTCTTTATTACCAAAGAAGTGAAAATGCGAGCTATGACGATTCTTAGTGTGAAAGAAGAAAAAAAGGGAAAAAATGAAATAGTAATAAAAACAAGTTTTTCGAATATAAAATAATTGTAGGACTCGATGACTTCGGTTGGAACTTGTCAAAAGAACCAGGTCCATCATTTTATATTAAATGAATCGAGTATCTAATACAATTTGTTCATTACCGACAAGGTGATAGAGAGTTATGACGATTTTTTATGTAGAAGAAGAAATAAATAGGAGGAAAAAATTAAATGGCAATAAAAACGAGTTTTTCGAATATGCAAAACGTTCGGTATTATTGAAATGTCGCTAATGATGGATGAATATTATTCAGACAGACCTGAGGAGCTGGATAAATACTGAACGTGAGTTTGCTTCGTTTGGGGTACTCAACAGAGAGTCTTTCCATGAGCAAGCTCGAAAAGCCGGAGCCGGTGCCACCGCCGAACGAGTGAAAAATTAAAAAACCCTGAAGACCACGGCATTGCTCAGAAATTCGTCGTATTCGATCTAACGTAAGGTCGACAATCTCCTTTCCTGATTGCAGTGCGACATTTGGACTGTTAATATTCGATAATTGAAGCGTTACGCCCGAACACACACAAACACACAAGTAACTAATTGCAAAAATGACTACAAAAATAATGAAGAAAACAGCAATACCAATTGTGTAATGTCCACGAGCATAATTATTGGCTGCGTCTTCTTTTCCAGTTATGAGCTGCTGGGGGTGAAAAAGTTGCCTGTAAGTTCCAGTACGAACCTCGTCTGCACATCGGAATGGGAAAAAATGGTTACTAAAATGGTGCACAAAAGAGACCTGGGTCAAGCTGACCCAGTGTGTCAACCAAGGGATACGCATACATCATTGACCAGACGGTTTTCGAAGCCTCATTTCTATCGCGTCTTATCAACGCGCTCGAACTAATAATTACGTTTCCCGAAACAATTGCCTATGTTCTTGGCGTTCCACTTGCCTACAACTGTGGGTTCAAGATCGATGAAAACAGCCCTTGGCACGTGTTTTCCCGATCCCGTTTCCTCGAAGAATGTATTGAAGGAATCATCCTCGTAGTCCGGAGTAAGATCACTAGGCATTTGACCATCTGGATGAATTCCATGCTCCAGACAGTACAGCTCCCAGCAGGCGTTCCCCATTTGAACGCCTGCCTGGCCAATGTGTATTGATATGCACTCGCGCTGAACGCATGAAACAAAAACCAGACACAGGGTTCCAGATTGAGTCGCAGATATCGTGGAGCAACGAAGTAAGATAATTCTTCATATTGGGAAGATTCGTTCGCTTTCAAATCGAGGAGGCAAGTCGATTCACGAAATCAATTGATCCTCGCACTGGGTCTCCGGGACGTTATTCATTCCGTGACGATGATTTTTTACAGTTATCTTAAGCTTAATCAATTAGGTAAAATGCGAGTACCCGTTTCGACATTTTTTCATAAAGTTTCGATTGAGAGTTCATCGTTGATGTCCAAAGTAGTCTGATCAGAAATAAAATGCAATATTTTTCAGTGATTCGTTATTATGTTCGTACGAAAAAGTTATCGGAATCGGACACATAGAAAATTCAAAACTTTTCACAACGTGAAACGAAGAAAATATTACTGCTACGATAGTTGACCGGTAACTGACTGACGGAAGCATGAAAAACGTTCAAACTTTTAGTAGCCGCGACTATTACTTGTCAGGAAGTTCAATAATAATAGCAGACAATATCTATATGCTCATCCGCCTTGACCCAGTCAAAGGTATAGCATTAATATTAATAATGCAACCTTTACTGGAAGAATGCTACTTTACAGCCGACGGTAGCATTCCCTTCGATACTATAGAAATATAGTCATAGACGGTGCAACATAGAAATGCACTTCTGCAGTTCTGCACTCCTCCGTGTCTATAGGCTCGAACAAAAATCGATTTCAAACGTTGTCACGATGTGTAACCATAGTAGCTCAATACCGTCAAGTCATTTTACAATACAAAGTTCTCTATAAATATAAATATTTATATTTATAGACACAAACTATCCCGAACAATTTCTCACACTTGCCAAAACGTCGTTGTTCATTCATTTTCGACCGATTTTCAATGAATTTCAAAATAATCGATTTATAACGACGCTCTGCAACAAAATTTTTGTTCAATCAAGTTCGAATTGAGCGTATGACGAAGCGCTTTCGATAATATGAATTATTTCATCAACAAAAATGATCGATTTTCCTGAATAATAATTTTTCTAAACACCATACAATAGAATTAATGTCACACATAATTTCTGATAATTATAAATAATTATATGGAAATATCGGAGTGATTGGGAATTCATTTGGAAATCTGATTTATTGCGATCTCGTTATCGGTGACAAATGAGCTTAAGAATCTTATGTACAGGTAACGAAGTTCATATCGATTTTTTATTATCTTACAGAAAGTCAATGGTGCTGCAAAACCAGAGCTCAAGACATGAATTTTTCAAGCCGTATGCTCGACCTCGATCATTAGAAACGAATACGGAAAAAAGCAGGTAAGCATTTGGGTTTGAATTTTATTTTTATTGTCCCAGTCAATTACTTCCGTTATTATGTCCATTATAAAACATTCAATCCCATGCAGATACGTTCCGGAAGCTGGTGGAAAAGTAGACGAAGACTTACCATGGTTGTTTCTCCGGTTAACGAAGTAGATAATGTGAGCGGTGCGCTCTCCAATAGTGTCACTTTCCAACTAGAACGTTTTACCTCATCGAACGACCTGATCACTGCGTGGAAGTTTTATATGGGACATTTTTATATATGCACAATAGCGTGAGTCCAATGTTTTATGATCGATTGTCATAAGCCATGCATCGTGCACCTGAATTATCATGAAACATACCACTGAGCGTTTGTAATGATAAATTTTCTTAAAACCGAATCCTTATTTGAAAATTTACTTTCCGCGGTCAAAATTTCCACATCCAATGAATTTGGACCTATTGGTGATTTTACTTGAAAATTCTATTCACATGATTTCATTCGTTCCGAATCCTATACGAGCCACTCTAAGGAAATCGAAGAAAATTATCGACGACTTGAAGAAATTTATTCTCAGATATGCCATCGAATTAGCGACCACGTGTTGTCTCGTTTTATTTTCATGACCCACAGAAAGGGCAAAAAGGTAGAAAAAGACGACAATCACAATGCAGCATGATGTTATTCAAAGAAAGAATAATTTTTCAGTGTCTCACTTTGATTGCTCTCGGTCCTGTTTTTTTTTACTAGAAATTCGAAAGCCAATCATAAGGTTCGCTGAAGCTGAAAATCTCAAGAGTCTCAATGTGATTGGGATGTCGATTATTACATTTTCCGAAATATTAAAACGTTCGAACGAATAATCGTAATTTGATATTGGGTGGAACTTGATAAATACTCGAAACACGCCCACTTGCACTCTGGGAGAATTACGAAGAGCGAGGATTGAGATCAGTCAGAGAGGAAGAGCGCCTCAATGCCGAGCATTTTTCTAATTGACACAGAAACTCTTAGTAATTTCTGAAAATAATAATAAAAAATATTTCAAAATTCAATCAAACAATTGGGAGGAGAGAAACCGAAAGGTGTGGACAGCACTATGGCCTCAAGGTCATTATTGCTGGTAGTTTTAATAATCGGTTCGTGTAGCGCTTGGATGGAAGAGAGGTACGAACTTTTTTTGGACTTTTCGGCCGAGCCAGTAATTTGTAAATGATTTTCTAAATATAATTTTTTTTAAATTGTTTTCATAACAATTGATCCGAAGACCAATCCTCGAGACGCAAGATGGAAATCTCGTGATAGCTAGTGCAAAGGATCGAAACATAACTTTGCTGACGTTTGGAAAAAGCACCGTCAACATAAACGACATAAATCTCCTCGATGTTTCCATAAGGGTGAGTTCAAAAACGGATGAAAATGTTGAAACCAACTTTTCAATAAAAAATGCAAAAAAAAAAAGCATTTGAATTCGTAATTTTCTGAACGTCAGGCACACGATGCTGCGCAAATTGTTGAAAATTGGGAAAACGGACATTTGCTCAGTATGACGAAAAACCTTAATCGGATCGTCGCAGCCGTCGAGGGTCCAAATGGTTTGCAACGACGTTTGCGTAATCTCGAACTTGGGGTGGATACGAACTTCACGGGCAGGCCAGGGAGATCGAGAGGAAATCGAGTATGAAACGTTTTCTTCTTTTTAAATGCCTCACTCAGTATTCAACATTTCTTGGACAATCAAAATGTTTTATTGCAGATTAACGACCCTCTCGTATTCGCAGCCACTTTACGTAACTTGACAAGACGGGTAAGTTCAGATTCCATACAGATTCGAGCTTATTTTGCTCGGAATTATGAGGCTGGAAAATTATTTTCCTTTCCGCAGGTCCGTTACATAGAAAACACCTTAAATACAATGAGGGACGATTTACTGAATCCTGCATGTGCCAGCAGCCCATGCGGACACGGTGGAACGTGTATCAGGATTTTTAACGGATATCAATGCCTTTGTCCACCAAATTGGGAGGTATTTTGACAGCGAAAGCAAAAAAATCAATCAGTTTAACTGGAGCAATAATCGTGTCAAAGAATAAGAATCTAATTGTGTGATAACAGGGTCCAGATTGTAATGACGACGTGAATGAATGTGGCAATTTTGCTGGTACGGATTTGGGCTGTCAAAATGGAGCCACGTGTATAAACTTTCGAGGCGGCTATCGGTTAGTAGCGAAGAAGAATCAACCTATGATTTTTCATTCCATGAAATCTTTTTTTTCGAGTTTCCGCCATCAGTTATATTTCCTATCCCTTCCGGCAGCATACCGAAGATTTTAGATTTACTTCTCAACGTGGATTCTCATCACTTCTTTACCTCGAGCTTATTCTTTCGATAAAAATTAAAATAAACACTTTTTTACGTCTCCCCACAGGTGCATCTGTGCCACCGGCTGGCATGGGATTCATTGCAGGACAAAATCAAATGCCTGTGACGCTCAGGACTCTCGAGAACTTTGTGGCTTTGGAACTTGTGTACCGAAGACTGCCTCGATACTTGGATACACTTGCATTTGTGATGCGGTATGAAAAAACTAAGTTATCCAAAATTTTAGTGAACTGATACGTCGGTACGATAAAAATTAATGTTAAACTTTTCTCGCCCGCCCTAAGCATTTCTCCAGACAATTACTCGAGGGTATTTCCTTCGTGTGAACTTTGTTTTTTTTTCTTTTTCCATAATTTCGTTTTACGCTAGTAAATTGAAAGTTTTTGAAAATTGACTCCAGACAGAGTTTTTCTGAATGTTACATCGTGGTAGCTCTGATCCAGCGGATGTATTGATTTCCAGGGTTGGAAATCTTCGGGGACAGACCCAGCTTGCACGACTGACGTGGATGAGTGCGCTGGCAAACATCCAGCATGTTCAATGAGTCCTTTCGTGCCGTGTTTGAACGTGCCCGGAAGTTATCGATGTGCCACGTGTCCACCCGGATACACCGGAAATGGTCATTATTGCACGGACATTGACGAGTGTGCGGTTGACAACGGTGGATGTAGTTTGACCCCCAGAGTCCAGTGCATCAACACTCTTGGATCCTCGAACTGTGGTCCATGCCCGGCAGGCTATCAAGGCAACGGGAAAACTTGCACTTACGTTGGTTTGTGCGGCGTGAACAACGGTGGTTGTCATCCCCTTGCAACCTGCGTCGAAAATACTAACTACAACAATCTTTATCCTCAATGTAATTGCCCGACTGGCTACCATGGCCATGGGATTGGACCTCAGGGTTGTGTTCCTGGCGCGGACACTGTCAGTCCTTGTTCCAACAATCGTTGCGTCCATGGGACTTGCCACGCCAACGGTGCGCTCTACACGTGCCAGTGCAATCCAGGATTCACGGGTGAGATCAGAGTTTTGGTTGCAATTATGCGGAATGGTTCGAAAATGCTTTTTGATTTCGATTTATTTCAGTCGATAAGAAACTCAGTAATCCTCACGATTTTTCACATTTATTCATCAAAACGGATCGCATCAATTATGTTTTCGTTAAGGTACACATTGCGACGTTGCTGTTAATCCATGCACCCCGAACCCCTGCCTGAACGAGGGTGTTTGCAAATCGTCGGACTCTCAAAGCATCACCTGTGAGTGTACTTCGAAATTTATGGGCCCGAGATGTGAAACGCAGCGACAAGCTTGCGGTGGCTTGTTCAAAAATCCAAGCGGTGTATTGGAATATCCTACTACCGGTGGCAACTACGCCCATGATCTTAATTGTGCGTTCGTCATTCTCACCAACACCTCGAGGGTCTTGAACATCACATTCACTCGTTTTGGCTTCGAGAAGTCGCAGAACTGTCGATACGACTTTTTGCAGGTCGGTCAATGACTCCACGAATTTTTTTTTCTTTCGTTCAACATTTTCTCATCGATCTTGACTTTGGTTAACTTTACTTCACTCCTCTGGGTGTTCCGGAAAATTTAATTCGTATTTTGTATCTCTATCGCGGGTTCTTTTTTAAATTTTTTGTTTTGTAAATTAATAATTGCTCGGAGAATCTGTATATTTATTCGGTAATTTTTCGTCCGATTATCTTCAGTGTAGAGAATTATGTTTTCGTCATAGATTCACGATGGAGCGAACGCTGGGGCGCATCAAATGGGGCGATTTTGTGGGAGCACATTTCCTCTCGGAGGAAAGTTCGTGACGACCCATAACGCGGTTTATCTCTGGTTGAGAACGGACAGTTCCGGATCCAATCAGGGTTTTGCTCTTCATTGGAATTCCGTATTTCCATCATGCGGAGGTTTCCTCACTGGTGAGCATGGAAGAATAAACTCACCAGGTTCTCCCGGAAGGTACCCGAACAATAGGGACTGCATGTGGGAAGTCATGACCACACCTGGAAAGAGGATTCAGTTTCATTTCTTCTCTGTCATGATGGAGGAACATCCGACTTGCGAGAATGATTATCTCGAAGTGAGTTCGTATTCGAATTTTTTCGTACTTTCAATAATTTTTTTTAGTTTCATACGAAAAAAAAATTCCAACAAAAAATCAATCGTTTGATTAAGCGGTGAGTGACGTAACTTATGATGCAGATAAATGAGACGACGAGCGACCGATCTATCCAGTTGGGTCTCTACTGCAATCACACACATCCAATGCCTCTCACGACTTCCGGTTCAGAAGCCACACTCCATTTCCACTCGGATGGAGCCGGTAGCGACATGGGTTTCCAAATAAGTTACACCACCATCGAAGGTAATTTAATGTAACGATCCACATCTGTATCTAGAAAAATTGAACTTTTCTGCAGTTTTTATTCGACCAATCTTCAGTCTAACGAGAACTGTATTCAAACGACTATTCCTGTCCAAGGTATTCCTGGCTGTGGAGGCATTTTCACTGCCCCTAAAGGTACTATCAGCTCTCCTAGATATCCATCGACTTACCCACCACGTATGCTCTGCGAGTGGAAAATACAACTCCCGAAAAATGAAAGACTTCGTTTAACCTGGATGGCCTTAGATCTCGAAGTTCACAGAGCCTGTTACTTCGATTCTCTCAAAGTAAGAATTTTGATTATTTTTAACTAGTCCCCATAACATAATCGGTGCATTATGATTTTCACAACGTAACGTGCTTTTTCCATTCCTTGTAAAGTTACAGAACACAATTGAAAGTCGAAACGAAGGAAAATCGTTTTGCCCTCGTGATCGATATTCAGGATAACAGTTGTTTATGTTTTTTTCATGGCTGCTCAGGTTTTCGCTGGCCCGGATACGTCCTCACCGATTGTTGGCACATATTGTGGCAAAACCTTGCCAGCCCAAGTGACCATCGAATCTAACGAAGCTCTGATAGTGTTTCGGAGCGATTGGTCGAACCAACGCAAGGGCTTTCAGCTGGAATACGAGACCATATGCGGCGGACAATTTCACGAAGCTTCCGGCATCATCCAGTCACCGTATTACCCGAACAGTTACCCAGCATCGCGAACTTGCATCTACGAAATCGTTCAGCCTCCTGGCAAGGCTATCGTCCTTGCTATCAGCGATCTCGATATCGAGAGCGGTTTTCACGAATCCTGCTACTTTGACAGTCTCTACGTCTACGACGGCGACAATGATAATTCTACTCTTCTCGCACAACTCTGCGGTGACCATCAAAGAATACCCAGTGAACCATTTTATTCCACTCACAACTTTATGTATTTGAAGTTCGTCACTGATTCGAGCATGAACAATCGTGGATTTTCGGCCAATTATACCACCGTCGATCGAAGTAAATTTCTTATACTTTTATTTTCCTACAATTCGATACACGAACCGGAACAATAATTGGAAAAATAACAACTCATGAAGTCTTAAGTGAATCATAATTATTCGGATGTTTTCGGCGTCACCTCCCTGTTTCTGATTTTTTTTTAGTAATCCGCATATGAGTGAGAAGAATCAAACTCATTGGCGATTGTTTTTCGCCAGGAAATGAAAATTAAATAATCTGAACGTTCGGAGAATGTTGAAAAAGTTTGTCGAAGTAGTTCGATGGTCTCGATGATTTTGAGATTCGATAGAAATCATGTCCACCATGAGAAATTATTATAAATTTTTTTTTAAATATAATTTTCCCCCAGGATGCGGTGGCCTTTTGAAAACATCAGGAGGCGTGATTCAAAGTCACACAGGAAGTGCGACATACGACGATAACGAATCCTGTACCTGGACGATTAAAGCCCCAGTCGGACACATCGTGCAACTGACCTTTACGTCTTTCAATCTTGAGATGGGTTATCATTGTCTCAGCGATTACGTTATCGTCTATGATGGATCGAGTACGTCGGGGCAGGAGCTGGGAAGGTGATGGAGCAATAATAAACGCTTTTCTACGAGACTTTCCTCTTGTCATGAATTTTACAATGTTTTTCGTGTTAAAATAATTTTTCAAGATTTTGTGGACCAACGATGCCTCCGTCGTTGATGACCCAGAGTGAGAGCATGTCGGTAGTGTTCAAGACGGACAGCGATATAAACGCGGAAGGATTTATAGCGCACTATGTGTTCATTGACGCATCAAAAGTCTGTGGCGGGCATTATTACTCCGAGACCGGAGTCCTTAATTCTCCAAATTATCCCGAATCGTATCCGGCGAACAGGGAGTGCGTTTGGGTCATAACAGCGGCGAATAAACATCAGATCCAACTTGAAGTGGTGGAGTTTGAACTAGAGGAAGGTGCGCGATGTTCTTACGATTACCTTGAAATTCGGTAAGCTTTTTCATATTCCATGGGATGATTCTTGAATCTCTGAGTAATTTTCGTGTGAATTGAAAAATAAACGGATCATACACATTGACAGGAACGGAGGTTACGAGACATCGCCCTTAATCGATAGATATTGTGGCACCAAGATCCCTCACAATTTTAAGAGTTTGACTAACGAGTTGTACATCAAGTTAGTGACCGATGCGTCCCGACACAGAGGAGGGTTCAGCCTCAAATGGGACAGCTCCACTTCCGGTCAGCAAAATTCGTTGCTAATCTTTACAATTGACTCATTTTCTTTATCATTTAATCGTTTTTTTGTGCTTTAGGCTGCGGAGGAACTTTGAGTGGCTCACGTGGTGAAATAATTTCTCCAAAATATCCTCAACCATATGCTCGTCTCGCTTCGTGCGTGTGGAAAATAGCTGTTGCCGCTGGTAGTCAGATTCAGCTTGTAATAGTTGACTTTGATATCGAGGATCATACGAACTGCCGTTACGATTACCTCGAAATTACATCCGGTAATCACGACCCCCGTAAAAAAGCCACGAGATATTGCGGCACGAATGTTCCTCTGTATATCGATGTTGACAGCAACATCGTCAGCCTTCGTTTCAGAAGCGATTACACTAACGCTGGACGTGGTTTCCACATCAGATATGAGACGCGTGAGTAAATTTTTGACTCGAAACTGCCTGGATTGTGTAGAACACTGACAAACGTTTTATTCGGTGAGGGAAAGATGAATGCTTAGAATTTTGGAATATGTGTTTGTGTCAACAGTTTGCGTTTCGACAATTCGAGGCTTCGACGGAATAATAGAATCGCCTAACTTCCCGAACAATTATTTACCATCGACCAATTGTTCCTGGACTATCGTAGCGCCTGAGGGCAACACTTTGAATTTGACGTTCTCCCATTTCGAGCTCGAGGCGGGAAGTCAATCGGGAAGTTGTACGAATGATTATTTAACCATAAAAGAAGGAACGATGGATGAGCCAGATACGGATTTGGCAACGTTATGTGGCTCCGAAAATTTGCCAGCTCGTATATCTTCTCAGCAAAATCAAGTTTTTATGAATTTCGTTACGAATCGTTACTTCAATGACGCTGGTTTTCGTCTCGAATGGACTGTCGTGGGCTGTGGGGGTCGCTTGAGCTCGCCAACTGGCGAAATCACCTCGCCTGGTTATCCCAACGGTTACAAAACGGGAGTCGAATGCGAGTGGCTTATCGAAACCGATTTTGATCAAAGCGTCGAAATTACTTTCGACGATATCAATTTGGAAAAGGTTTCCGGCTGCAAATATGACAAAGTCACGTTGTACGGAGGGGCTGACGAAAGTGCACCTAAGTTGATCGAACTTTGTGACTCCGATAAACCCATCACATATACCAGTCCAACTAACAAACTTTTCGTCAAATTTACAAGCGATTTCTCATTCAGCAGTCGTGGATTCAAGGCTACTTACAAAAGCGTCGATATCCTATGCGGCGGAAGATTCTCCGCACCTACTGGTCTTATTCACTCCACTAATTACCCATTCAACTATCCCAACAATCAAAATTGCGAGTGGCTCATTCAAGTCGATAGAAATACTGTTGTCAATTTGACTTTCACGGATTTCGACATCGAGGACACGACCAATTGTACCGATGATCACGTAAAGGTATGATTTTCACACACAACAATGTTGCCATGTGATAAGCATAGGGAAATTCGGACTGCTAAGAATTTAATGGAATTTGGTGAGGACACTCTTTAGTATTAAATATGAGTATTCACATTTTTTAAGATTTTTCTTCTACACAGTTTCCGAGGAATTGACCCCTAAAGTTTTCGTGCATAAGCATTGCATTCAGATATATACATGTATATCTTTTGCATATTGTAAACTCAAATTATTCGACGACTATGCAGACGAAAAATTGAAAAAAATTGTGTCATCGTATTTGATGCTGAAGAATATTATCACCAAATTTTATTCAATTATTACCATATTGTCGTGTGTAGCGAACCTCCGTAATCTTTCAAATAATTTCGTTAATTTTGAGATTAAAAGTCAATAGAAATATTCAAATTGATTTTATATTTGACGAGTACTTTATCTGGTGATATCAGGTCTTCGATGGAACGACGCAAGAAGACGAACTGCTGGGAACATTTTGCAAAAATGTTTTACCCGCCCCGATCGTCTCCAGCGGAAATTCAATTCTCGTTGTCATGAGAAGCGATAGTCTTCTTACAGCGAAAGGCTTCCAGGCACACTTCAGTCAAGCTTGCGGTGCTCGTATCGTCACGAGCGATGCAGGAGTTATTCAAACTTCCTCGATGCTTCATATGGAAGATTCTGTCACCAATTGTACTTGGACAGTCATTGCCGAAGATCCAGGTGATGAAAAATTCCAGAAACTTGAATTTTTTCATTGTAAAAATCATCGATAGTTGGTGGAAAATATTTTTTTTCTGGTTGCTGCATTTCCTGCAGCTGCAAACGTTCCCTTTATAACAAATAAAAAGAACACTTTTTTTTTACATTGACGGATTTTTATGAATTAAGAATGTTCGATTCTCAGGGGATCACGTGACCTTAAGTTTCTTCCACATGGATCTCGGTGGTTCTTACAGTTGGGATACTGATTGCGACGATCATTACGTTCGGCTTTACGAGGGTGACAGTCTCCATGGTCCTGTTCTTGGCACTTGGTGCGGAACTAAAACTCCGCTTCCTATAACGAGTACAGGAAATGCTCTGACCGTTCATTTGTTTTCGAACTATGGAAGCGATGACCACAGATTTGGCGCCGTTTATTCGGTTTTGAATTCAGGTTTGTTCCGGTTGATCGGTTTTCCCATTTTTTTGCAATCGGAAAACATTGATTAGGGTTCCAGTTTTCCATAACGAGTAATAATGGGTCATAATTTTTGGTACTCATAATCACTTCAAGAAATTGATCCAGAGCGATAAATTATTGACGTTTTTTCTGCAGCTTGTGGCGGTGAATATCTCTCGGTTTCGGGCTCAATAGCCTCGCCCATGTATCCGGAAAGTTATCCCGTAAACTCCGAGTGCATATGGCAGTTGAAAACATCACCAGGAAATCGCATAAGGCTGACGTTCAGTGTATTCGAAATTGAGACGAGTCCAAACTGCGACAGCGATTATCTCGAGATTCGAGAGAAATCAGGTATTGGACCGCTGATTGGAATTTATTGCAATGAATTGCCGGGAGCTGTCGAAGCTTTGACCGAATTGTGGATCAAGTTCCGGAGCGATAGCAGCGGAACTGCCAGAGGCTTCCTCGGCGAGTACAATCTCGTCCATGGCAACGAATTGACTGGTGTCAGCGGCGAAATAGCCTCGCCACTTTATCCTTTACCCTGGAAACAAGACCAGCCGATATTTTGGCGAATCACGGTCGATTTTGGCATGGCTGTTAAAATCGAACTCGATGACGTTCATATTGAAAACTATGGTGACTACTGTGCCTCCAAAATACTGGTAATTATCGGCTTTTTATTTCTTCAATTCCTCACAAATACGCATTTAAATATCTCAACGGGAATATCCAAGTCTCCGCAGAATCTTGTCGCTTTAAAGATCCTGACTCGTCGTTATCTCCATTCTAAAATCTTTTTCTTTATTTAGAGACACGGCAGCGTCTGGACGCTGAGTATTAAAAAGCAAAGTTCGAATCGTCGTTTCAAGTTGCGCCGCGTGTCTATACACTCGAGATTGAGCTTTTTTTCCGTTACCTTCAAACTTCAATTCGTCGTCGTTAAAAAACGCGTCGGCTTATAAAAAAATGTAATTATTTTATTCTTTACGGTCATCTCCTGCGTTGAATGCTCGATTACAGATATACGACGGTTATAACGACGAGGCTCCGGAGTTGGCAAACGTATGTGGATTATCGGCACCCCAAGAAACGATTTTGTCAACGAGCAACGTTTTATACATACAATTCATCGCCGATACCTTCCGAGAAGGGAATTGGTTCTTCTTGCGTTGGTATCAAGTACCAAGGCAACTGGGCACAGTAAACACGGTGGAACAACGTGAGTACGGAATTCTTTGATAGAGATTTCCCGCTCAACTATCGTTCATCCTCGAGCCAAGTATAGTGTTGTGTCATTCTTTGGGAACCTTCGTCATTTTTTAAAACGTCTCTTGTTCTATTCTTCAAAGTCTCGTTTGAAATTTGCAGTTCCTGATTGTGTTTTCGAGCACGATTTGACCGAGGCCGACAATACCTCCGTGTCGTTCCATTCGGTCGGATGGCCTGACGGTTATGCTAAGAACGTCGATTGCTCGTGGATTTTCACAGCGGCGCCCGGTCATCATTTGCGTTTAAGATTCAATGAAATTGACCTCGAAACATCAGCAGGCTGTGTCAACGATTTCATAATTGTTTATGACGGACGTGCTCTTCCAGGGAATCGTGACGACGTACCCGTTTTGAATCGATTTTGCCATAGCAATGAGACGTATGTCATGACCGTCGGCAAAACCGTAATGACTGTCAATTTCCGGAGCGATTTTCTTCAAAACAAAACCGGCTTCGTGGGTGAAGTTTGGCGACGTGAGTCACACTTTTACACAACTAAATCCTTCCATTATTTAGAATTAAATAACTCGAAATAGTTCAATATTCGCGCTAGTTGCTTACAAATTTATAGCAAATTTAAGTTATCTACCAAAAGACTCATCGATAACGTAGAGAACGATGAAGATAGCCCAATCCCTCAGCGTTTTTCCGCATGTACAACTGTTTTTTTTGTTTGTTATTTGTTTATTATTTTTTAATAAACAGATTGCGGTGGTGAATTATTCGGGCCTAACGGAGTGATCGATTTCAACGAAACGCTGACGGTCTACAATATGCATATGTACAGATACATATGCGAGTGGAACATAACTGTGAAAGCTGGAAGAACCATTTCCGTTAGTTTCCCCGTTTTTGCGGTCCCGAACAGCGACGGGACTGGCTGCAAGGACAATTATGTTTTGGTAAGAAAAGATATTACAATATTTCACGAGTGTGCATTTTTTTCCGATCCTCGCGCTCTTAAAATAGCTCAAAATTTAAAGGCTCGCGATTGACGTTTTCAAACTGTTCTTATGTTTTTTAAATTATACTCTCAAGTTTCCGAGGATTAGGAGGGAAATGAAAAAATAGTGTTAATGGATTATCTCTTTTTCATTCTCAGCTGAAAAACGGCGAAAGCTCTCATGCCCCCTTGCTGGGCGCTGGCAAATATTGCGGCGAAGTGGCCATTCCAACGAGCCTCGAAACAACCAGTAACAAGTTGTACGTTAAGGCCGTTGGTTCGCGACCCCGAATCAACTTTAAAATAATGTACAAGGAAATAGGAATGGCTTGCGGGGGGACGTACAATTTGGGGGCATCGCTCAGCGAGCAGGTCGAATTTAGCAGCCCCAATTATCCCAATATACCTCCACCATTTACTGAATGTGTCTGGACGTTTCGTGCCCTTCATGGTGAAAAATTGTCTCTTCACTTCATCGAACGATTCGATCTTGCTTCAACCCCGAAGTAAGTCCAATCCATTTTTTTAATACTATTAAGAATTATTTCGAGTTTTTGAATTTATTATTTCTATTGTTTCTTATTCATTTTCGATCGGACATTGTGAAACATTTTTTTTGCTGAGTTTTTAGCAAAATTTTAAGTTGTTCATTAAAGATTATATTTTCCGGTTATTTACCTTTTGAAATTTTTCGATAAAGTTGCACAAGAGAATATGTCGAAGTGAGGGATGGTGGAACGGAACACTCCAAGCTCCTGGGCAGATTTTGTCGCGAGACTGCACCGAGCACTATAACCACCGATACTGATATGCTATACGTTCACTTTTACACCGATCTTGCCGATCCGAAGAACGGATTCAAGGCAGCCGTCACTCCTGGACGTGAGTCGCTTCTTCCGAAAACATTTTTGAATGCATGAAAAGTTTTTTACGAACCAATTCCTTTTTTTTTGTTTCTTTGTTTGATCCGCCGTGCAGAGGTTTGTGGTGGAATCCTACGTGGCAAAACTGGCGTCATTAAATCTCCTAATTATCCGGCAACCTATCCTATCGATGAGGTTTGCGGTTGGTGGATCGTTGCTCCACCCGAACATACTCTTAAACTCGAGTTCCGCGATCTCCATCTGCCGGGCCTGAGGCGATGCGTCAACACCGATTACGTTAGAATCAATGAGAGATTACCTTTCAATTCAACTGGTAAGCGACTTGGCTGATCTTCTGATTAATTTTACTTAAATCAGGAAAAATAATCTTTCCCACTGATTCTCAATTTTCAGCTAAGAGGATTGTTTTTTGAACTTATTAACGGCAATGAGTTCTCTATTTTTTCACGTTTTAACATGCTCATTTCTTTTCTTTGGTTGCTATTTCGATTTCGGTCTTTTGTTCTCTCGAATATTCAAGGGACAATGGCTACGATCAAGCATAATGAAAAATAAGCATTTTCGGTTACTCATTGATAATTATTTCAATAGTGAATTCACTCGGAGTTTGGTGCGGATCCACCAAGCCAGACATCCCCCAAACTTCTTCGAACGAAGCCATTGTTACGTTCCACAGTGACAATAGAACAACCGGAAATTATCGCGGATTTAGCTTGAATTACACAGCGACTAAAGATCGTGAGTATCGATATTTATGGAATTGAGTATCGCAGAAAAGAGGAGCTTCTCAGCTTGTTGGCCGCAAGATGGATAAATTTTTATTTTGCGAAAAAATGTTGTTACTATGGTCACATAAAAGTTACTGTCGATTTCCTGCGCTATGAAAAAAAAATCGAGTTTTTCTATTGCCCACAAACGCAATTGTTGGTCTAGCAAAGTGAAAAGCTCTTTGAATAGAAAAAAAACGAAAAAAAAACAAAAAAATGCATTGAGCGCAGGAATGTTGTAATTTTTGTGAAATAATCTGCTACATTTATCGCAGCTTGTGGGGGTGAATTATCCGGTACATCTGGTGAGTTCAAATCGACCGGCTACCCCACTCCGAACACACGTTCTCGGTGAGTCAGATTTGACCATCTTACAGAAATTAGACCATAGAAATTCAACATATTTTCCATGCATCAATGGCTTGCACATACTTCAGGAGATCGAAGTTAAATTATTTCCCAAAAATCTTCCGACTCCTGAGTCACGTTTTTTTCAATTATTACATGATCCAAAAATTATCTACGCTTCAATAACTTACTACGAGTATGGGGCAAAAATTAATAAACATGTTTGATGCGTATAACAAATAATGATCGGAGTTGAGCTGGGAATCTTCAACTATTTTTAAATCGTTTACTTGTTCGTACAGATACTGTGATTGGACGATTGTCGTGCCGGAAGGGAGTCAAGTTGTAGTGGAAATCCTCGATTTGGATGTGAACAGCCTCGAAGGCGGTTCTTCGACTGAATTTTATCTTGCGGTAGGCAATTGTTGTTTAGAAAATGTCGCTCGGTTGATTGTTTGAAAGCAGGAACCGGCATAAAAAAATTGAGCATTTCCATGAAAAATTTGTAATGATCGTTCGGGTTTTTTTTTTAGTTTTACAACGATCGAGCATCGACGTCAAAAATTACGTATCTCAAATCAGCACCAGTGAATCAAAAAATATCCAGTACAGCTAATTTCATGAGAATCGCATATTGGATCGGTCTGGGACATCGTGGGTTTAAGGCCCGATTTAACGCTGTAGCACCTGCTCGTGAGAATTGTTTATTTCAAGTCGCCACATGTGGCTAAAACTTATGTTGCATTTTTACCGAGTACGAAATATTTCCGTTTTATTTTTGTTGTTCAGCTTGCGGCGGAATACTTGAAAATATGTCAGGCTCGTTATTGCCACCGCCATCGCCATACAACGAGACGTCGTTCTTCTGTCCGTGGAAGCTGAGAGTACCGCCATCGGCAATCGACCATGAAAATCGTACAGAAGCCACGTTGACCGTTTCCATTTCTGGCTCAATTGGGAATTACGATAGTCGTAGCAGCGCGTGCGCTTATCGTCTCAAATATATACGAGTTAACGGTGTGTTTTTGCGTTTAATCCAAATTTTTCTAATTCCGCAAGAAATTTTTTTTTTTCATCATAAATTGACTAATCGGTGTTGTTGAACAATTTGCAGACGGCGAGGAAAATGTTGGAGTAGTCTGCGGCAATATGACGAACGAAGTTTACACTGTGAGGAGTCCTTCGGCGATGAATATGATTGATGTAAGAAATTAGAGAAATCGAAGGATTTTCTTTTGCCCATAAAGCAGGAGACACACAAAGAAAATTATGATTTTTATTAATGTTTTTGTCCAGGTACTGAACGGTACATTTGGACCCCCAATCAGTTTTGACCTTCGGTACAAGTGGCAGTCTTGTGGAGGAATATTGACTGGACCATCTCACACCATCCGAACTCCTGTAAATGTGAATTACCCTAGAAGTTGCGTTTGGCATGCAAAATTCGAGGACGAAGGATCAGCGATGACGTTGGTTTTCAATAGAATGAATATGGGAAGCTGCAGCAAAGGCTTCATCATCGTCAGGTACGTTGTGGGAAAAAAATACTCCAATTTGCACTTTGGGCCGATTTTCATGAGGAAATACTTTGATCTGCAGGAATGGAGGGCCGTTGAGTCCCCAAATAGGTAAATTTTGTGGTAATATCAAACCACACAACATTACGAGTTCGATGAATCAATTGTGGATCGAATATTGGGCCAGCGAAGCACCAGCTGATTTCGAGATTCAACTTGACCTCGTTTCAAGAAGTTGCGGTGGCGTGATTCGTGGATCCAACAATGAGTTTGCGTCGCCCGGGTGATAAAGCGAATCTTCCGCAAATTTTCATTTTTTTAAATTTTCTAAGAATAAATATTTCCAATAGTTTTCAAACAAAATTTAAAATATTTTACGCTGTGATTTTCTTTTAATATTTTTTTTATCGCAGTGAACAAAAAGTTATGAAAAATTTGCTTACAGATTTCCCAAAGAGTATCCAGCGGATGCCGAATGTACTTGGGAAATCACAGCTCAACCTGGATACAGCGTTGGACTCTTTTTCGTCAACAGGTTTAGCCTCGAAACCAGTGATTCTTGTAAAAATGATTTTGTTCAGGTGTGAAATTTTTCATAAACGTTTTTTTTGGTAAAATCGACCAATTTATGAAGGCTATACACAGAGAAAATCAAAATTGAATAATCACCGAGCATTTTGTGATTATTACGAGAAAAAATGCAAATTTTAGCGAAAATGAGGCAAAATTTTTAAATGACGAGATACTCTGTTTCATTTACAAAAATCCAAGGTTCTTCCTCGCTTTCATTCATGCATAGTGATTTTTCAAGTGTCATTAATAACCTAGACTAAATAAATTCGGATGAAATTTGGGCAGATATTCGAATGGAAGTGGAATGAAGAGGGAACAGGCAGTTGGATGGACGGCCCGAAATTCTGCGGCCGCAATACGCCACCGACAGTGAATGCAACGACCAATCGCTTGAAAGTACTTTTCCGCTCGAACAATGTTATCCAGGGCGATGGCTTCCAAGCAAAGTGGGAAGAAAATTGCGGTGGAATATTCGAGGCATGGGGTCGTGATCAGTACATCGAATCACCACATTACCCGAACCCTTATCCATCCAATCGAATATGTAATTACACCATAAACGCGCCTAAAAATGAAGAGATATGGATCCAGTTTTTGGATTTCGACATCGAAGGCAGTGAGTAAAATTTTTGCAAATGCAGTTACACAAATTCGATATCGTTTGCAAAAAATGACCAGGAATCGGACGTTAACGATAGATAAAAAAATTTCATCATTTTTTAACCATTTTAATAAAATTGTGTTTTTTGTTCCTTCGAGGACGTTTAAATTGCAAGTTCGACAATTTGACGATCACGACACAGACCTATATGCGTGGGGTGAAACGATCGACTGTATGGTGCGGTAAAACTATGCCAACGCTTGTAAACTCTTTGGCGACGGCCAATATCGTTTTCATGACCGATGCTTATGTACAGAAACGTGGCTTCCGATTCAAATACTACACGAATGGTGAGTATTTATTTGTGACCTAAAATCGTCGTTGATTCGTCGTTAATTTTATTATTCTCTTCACATTCTTCTAAAAAGGGTGACGCACTCTACGACTCCGCGTGATCGTCTTCCAACTTTCAGAAAGTGCTTAAATCCACTAAAGATTGGCATTTTCCACTAAAATCAGTTCACTTAACTTTTTTTTCGATAATTTAAAATGAATTCATCTTATCACGAGCTGATAGTTTTTGGAGAAATCGAATTTCCGTAATTGCAATCATATGTTTTGCTGCTAGTCAGTATCAACCAGATATTTTCTTAAATTCCTAAGTTTTACTCAAACAAATACAAAGCTGAGCATATTCATTATCGCAGAAAATTTAAGTCTAATATGAGATTTTTCGCTCAACCCGTTTCCTTGTGAGGGCGATTTTTAATTTCTGTGACGTCATAAAGCGCTTATTTTATCAACTTTTTTCAACAAGATTGAGTTGTCAAGGTGAATGATCTCGATTTGAATTATTCAGAGTGTGGAGGCGAAATAACAGAACCGATGAGGATCAGTCCTCCGTCAGTGAGTGACAAACAATATTACGGACGTTTGAATTGTACGTGGTTTATCAGCGCACCTGCAGGAAAGAGCGTCGTGCTGCGTTTAGAAAAGTTCGATCTGGAAGTCAGTCACAGGTATAGGCAAAAATAAACAAACAATATTCCCTCTTCGCAACGAAACAAAATGGTACACGTTCTTTAAATGATTTTCATTTACGTTTTCTGTTCGTGTAGTTGCGTTTATGATCGAGTTCTCGTTTTTGAGGGTATGAATACGAAGAAGGATAAACAGCTCGCCAAGCTCTGTGGAAATATAACCGATTTATTCCCAATAAAAAGCGCCAGCAACCAGATGACCGTGGTTTTCCTTTCCGATGCAAGCAATCATTACGGAAGCATGTCAGCGTCGGTAAGTTAACGTGTCCAATTATATGACGATAAATTTTGGCCGATGGTTGTCAACCACGTCGCACTTTAGGTCAAGTTTTTATTTTATGGGAAATGAGAAACACGTAAACATCGATTTCAACGACAGTGTTTGAAAATTGAAATAATTTTTCGGGAGCTTCGCCAAATTTTTATTTTTATGTACATTTTATATTGCACTAGAAAAAATCATTACGAAAACTACAAGGAGAATCACTGGAAGATTTATTTCTGCAGGTTGCTTTTACGAACAGCGAGTCAAGCGGTTGTGGTGGAAAAATAAATCTGACAAAATCCGAAAGCTTCAAAACCCAGAAAGCTGCGTTATACGAGCCTTACGAGGATTGCCAGTGGCGAGTTTATGCAGCAACAGGAACAAATATCAAACTGACGATAACTCGTATGGATCTGAAAAACGCGAATGGCAGTCACATTACTGCGGATGGCAATTGTACCGGAGATTATTTGGAAGTGCGTGATGCTGCAGGACCACTGGGTGATTTGATTGGTCGCTATTGTGGCAACGCAATTCCACCTCCGATTGTTTCTTCCTCCAATTCGATGTGGATCAGGTTATTCACGGATGATATTTCCGAGGGTGAAGGAGTCATCGGAACCTTCGAAACCGTCCACTGTAAGGGACCATTGGAATTATTAGCTGCTTGATGAAGTTCGTGTCAGGGAAAAAAAGAAAAGTTACAATTACATTCTGTTGGGAAGGCAATGATTGAAAAAACGTCGTAAGAAACGTTTTCGGGAGCATCGGCTTTTGTGGATGGTTATATTAATTTTACTATTTTCGGTCGACAGCTCCTTGCGGTAAAAATGTCTGGGAAATCAACGATACCGTAGTTTTGACGTCTCCAAATTACCCGGCTGATTACCCTGCGGGCATACAGTGCACTTGGATCTTCAAATCTCCGCAGCCTTACCGCAAACTGCGAATACATTTCGAGGACGTGGATATGGAAGACACGGAAGAATGCGATGGGGATCGGCTTGAGATCTCGGATCGAGTAAATCATTTCTCTTCCTTTATTATCTTTTTTCATTCATTTTTTCACGAAGATTTTATTCCGATTATTATTGAACGATTGAAATTTCGCAATCACAGACTCGTAAATATATCAACCAAGACTTCGGTGAGGACTTCGTACACAATGGAAACTCAATCCGACGAAGTCTCAGTAGGGTAAGCCACATGATGTTCATGAGTTGATCGATTTTTAATTAAAAAAATGTTTCAGCATGAAAATTCAAAAATTATTTCACAATTTCGATTTTTTCACATCGGATGGAAATTTAATCGTCAAAAAAACGTTTCATCGTTTTCAGTACAGATTCAGGGGTGACTCGACTTACAAATACTGTGGGAAAGGGAAATCTTTTGATTATCACAGGTCAGTG
Organism: Campopleginae sp. 14b; assembly: GCA_030522525.1. Classification (NCBI taxonomy): domain Eukaryota; kingdom Metazoa; phylum Arthropoda; class Insecta; order Hymenoptera; family Ichneumonidae; species Campopleginae sp. 14b. The sequence continues at coordinate 62,088 of JAPYYS010000623.1, read as the reverse complement.
TTACGAATATAATTTAAAAGCAACGATGAAAATGTTCAATCTCTCATTCTTATTTCCAGCATTCGCATCAACTTCATAAATATTTTCTTTATTCTCTCAAATTCGTGCATGTGACATTGTTGTCTCATTTTTCAGCTTCACCGACGACGTACGTCTAACTTTGAAGACGACAGCGGAAAATTTGCCAAAACCGCGGAAATTCAAGATCGACGTGTCGAAGGCTTCGTGTAATCGCAATTACACTTCCGAACAAGGGAGAATAGTGCATGAGGGTGTGACTGAATGTTGGACAACTATAACCGCGCTACCCAACCGAACGATAAGCCTGTATTTCAACGATTTTAGACTGTACGACTTGGAAAATTGCCAAAATAATTACCTCAAGGTATGGAAAGTGTTTAAACGAAATTCTTGTTCGTGTATTTTGTGAAGGAAACGATTTCCTCTCCGATTTTTTCGTTCGAATTCAAATCGGCGATAAAAATTAATAATTAATTACTTTCCCGTCAATTATTTTGGCAGATTCATGATGGAGACTTCAGTACTCCACCGGTAAAGACACTCTGTGGCTTCACAGAGCCAAGCCCAGTTTACAGCACCGGAAATAAATTGAGTATCCACGCGAAAGTCGATGCGGACCGCAGAGGTGGATCCGAGCGATACGATTTTCTTTACACAACCACCGACCAGGGTGAGTTCCGTCTCAATGATTATCCATTCCAAAATTTTTGATTGTCAAAAAAAAAAAAAACAAATCAATCCCTTTTTCGATGCGATAATAATAAGTGGATTTTCCCATGGATTTTTCAACTTTTAATTAGGTCGCGGTTGCGGAGGTAAATTATTCAATTACGCCGGTGTGTTCGCATCGCCGATGTATCCAAGTAACTATAGGAACGACAGCATGTGCATTTGGGAGGTCAGTGTCCCTCGAGGTTACCAAATTGCATTGCGATTTAGTTTCTTTGATCTTGGCTCGAGCGATCGTTGCTCGACAGATTATCTGACTCTGGAAGAAACTTCAGGCGGTGAACGTCGCGAGACGTACTGTGGAGGGGTAAATATTATTTCTATTAATTTCTTCTCGAAACTCATTCAGTACTCGCGCTCTCAGATTTGTCCTCGCACGTTTGAATGATTTTATTCGAATCTTCATAAGTTTTCAGAGACTATTTCGGAAATATTTTTTGAGTCTTCATATTGCAAGTAATTTATAATCATTTTTGTCTTCACAGCAAATTCCTGCGATATTCACAGCGTCTGGAAATACCGTTAAACTTACTTACTTCTCGAGCGTCAATAACGCCGGCACCGGCTGGATGATTCGTTTCATTGCTGTACAGAGCTGTGAGTAAACGACTGAACAATATCTTCTCGCACTATTACTGATCAATTAATAAGCTCCTGACAAAAAAACCATTTTAATGTTTTTTTTTTTGCTTTCAGCGGATGTGATCAATTCCCTACCTGGTTATAGCAGGAACAGTGATGGTTATATGCGTGCAACCTTGATGAGTCGTAGGCTTTGATTTGAATGATCAATCGGATTCACAGAAATATATATTAAATTAATGAACTACGTGAAGTCGACATTTCGTCGTGACAATTATTTAGGAATTTACTTTTTTCGTCTGAAGTTTTGGAATTTTTGATTTTATTCATTCACCGTGCATTTTCTTACATCGAAAAATATTTACATTGATTTTCATTTAGTTTTTATTGTGGATCTTCATCGCCATCTTCAGCTGCGCCCTTAGGACAAGATTCCAATGGGGTTTCCACCTGCTCTTCATTTTCTTGGATCTGTTGCTTATTTTCTTGTTCATCTTCTACTTTTCCTTCTTGTTTGTCGTTTTCTTCGAGCGTATCTATCGAATCTCCTTGTTGAGAGTCTTCGGCGACGTCTGAAGGTTTTTCTTCCTTTTCTTCGAATTCGAAGGAACTAGGTTGCATTTTTCCAGCTTCATCATTTCGATCTTTTGAATTTTCTGAAGAGATTTCGTCATTACGCTTATCGCTTGTACATTGTTGGTGCTTTTTCGCTTTTTTACTCTTCTCAGGTTCGACGACAGTCTCATCATTCACTTGTCTTTTTTCTCTCTTTGGTTTTTTATTGTTAGTCTCCTGGACTTTTTTCCCCTTCGTTTCGTCCGACAATTGTTCTCGTTCTTTTTCAATTTCTTTCAAAGGTTTTTCCTGTTTGTCCACATTTTTCATACGTTTCGCGTCTTTCGGGCCGGATTTTGACGCCAAAACTTTTTCACTCTGGTCACCGCTCTCTTCCTCATTATTCACGTCCACTACCGATTGTTTTTCATCGACCGACGATTTTCTCGATTTTTTTCGCGATTCCAATGGCGTTTCCGACTTTTTATCGTGCTTCACGTGTTTTTTGTTTTTCGCGCTATTCTCCGGTGCTTTTCCATTTCTATTTCTGTGCTCAAACGAACTTGATTTCTTTCCATTCTTTTCCTCACTGACCTCACGCTTTCTTCTCGAGTTTTCTTTGCCTGCGACTTCCGGTTCCGTTCCCTCAACTGCGTGGGGCTTTTTCTCATGTGATTTTTCATGGTTTTTCACGTTTTTCGACTTTTTCCGATAATCTGTTGAAGGATTCCTGCAAGGGTCAGAAAATATCATTAATAATTCGTAGAATTGCCCTCCTCGAGGTTGTCTCGTCGTCGACGCACTAGTGGATCGCCACTGGGTCGAATTGACCCGTCGCCAACTCCATACACTTGACATTGGCGAATAAAATTATGAAAACACTTCAAGCACTGGGTCCTCAAGACCCAGGGTTTCCTCAGTAATCAAAGAACAATATTGATAGACCCCGATGAGTGTCCATAGGTATAAATTGTGAATAAATTCCCAAACAAACCCAAACATTGTCGAGCCAGTAAAAAAAGAGCCAAAAGAACCAGTAAAAAAAATGTATATTTACTTTTCTCGATTGTTCGTTCCTTCGCGTGTCAGGCCTCGTTTGTTTTTTCCGGATTTTTTGGCCGAAACATCATGGGAGACGACAATAAGCACGACGAGAGCGAACAGAGTGAGTGCGACGCAAATGCTGTAAAGTAAATCGAACATTGAAATAAAAACGATTCAAAAATGTCACGTGGAAAATATAATGCAACAGAATTTCCAATATTTATTTTCACTTTTTCAAAACGATACTAAAACTCACCGCATTTTTTATTTCTGCGTTTGCAAACACTATTATTTCAAACGATTTGACAAAATTCTAACATCCGCGAATTTCTCACGCCTCGAATTTCGAAAGCACCTCAACGAATACTAAACACTTCGGATGCTCGTTATCAAATAAGGCGATGGCCCTTTATACACTCTCATGTGATTCCGAGGAAAATCCTCGAACAATCATTGTGCGATAATTACGTCTATGTGAACGAATAATACTGATACCGTCGTACGTACACGATGTGCTACTTGCATATCTTTCTGATTATGTGATATTATTGAAAAAAAAATTGATTATCCGATACGTGGAAAATAAAACGATTCGGGCAGATTTCTTCTAGAAGGTTAAAAGATGTCGTTCATTACGCACGAACTTATCAATTTTATCAATGAGCAATTTTGCCCAGTTAGACTTTTTCTTATCGTACATCGATTATTCTATAATTAATTTTTACCAAAACTAAGCATGCTTTTTTCCGACTATTGGGAAAGTTATCAACACAACTTTCGAGAAACTTTTCGAGTTTTTTATTGGGCGGAAAAAAACGTCGTGCAAAAATCAAGAAATGAATAAATTTTATATAATCGTTTGTATTCCTCCGATAAAAATGAACCTGGTTGACTGATAATAATCATAATACCATTTTGACTTCTGACTATTGTTAATTGTTGTTGTTAATGTTATTAATTTCTGTATTTGGATTTCATGCTGAATTTTGACTCGCAGAGTGGAACGTCGACGACTTGTATTCGATAAGATAACGACCTGTGACAATATTATTTGCTCATTTCGGTTTTTATATTCGAAACTACGAGGTATTCTACGGAACGAAATCGTGACTGCGATCTTCAATACCCACGTCAGCACCGATCAAGATTGTGGTGGGGAAAACGACGACGCACCTTCGTTTCTCGAAAATGGATATAAACATAATAGACACAGATGCTACAGTAAATATTGGCAGATTTTGCTCCATTTAGTCTTTGGTAATTAACGCACTTCGGGTGCAATAAACCGAACGATAATAACAAGATTTTATTTTCGTGCAGTCAACTTTTTCGTTTTCCTCGAAAGATGGACTTTATCCTCAATTTTTCACTGACCGAACGAATACTTTTTCAACGCATTCACTGATGGAAGCGTCATCAATGCGGCGGTTTTCAACTTTGCATTTTTCTCGAAAGATTAACTTTTTACGTTTCGCTGGAAAAGACCAATTGAAAGTATTTTATTATTCTGCAAGTATTTCGAGTTTTTAAGCGTCGACTGAACGCGAAGAACGAAGCGAACCCGAAGTTTTTGTCGGAAAAATAAATTTTTATTTCGAATTCGAGGTATAAGGGAGCGAGGAATGAATAATTCGATTTTTTATGAAAATTATATTCGTGTATTGACTTCTCATTGTCGAGTAGCTATACAGTGTAGTTAATACACGTAGAATTAATATTTGTATACGGATATAAGTACATCCTTAAAGTACATTTTGTTTCGTATCGTAAGATCGTAATGTTGTTGTATTATATACGCGCCCGTGTGTCGAGTCTTGAACGGTGAATTGGGTACGATATTATCGTGAGTGACAATATCGGTAATATCGGTATAATTATCGGTATCATCGTTTATCATATAAAATTTAAAAACGAGTACTCGAGGCAGACGTCAATGGTTATTCAGAGTTTAAGAATTTGTCATTCCATTGATTTTCCATTTGTTCCAAATAACTAAAGAATTTTTTTTTCCACAGCTTGAACGAGCTGGAATTCGTATGGCATTGAGAATGCTTCTGATTTCGTGTCGTTGTTGACGTCGGTTTAACCCGTCGATCAGTCATTGGGGGAAGTTGTTTTTTCACTCGTAACATCATTTACGTATATATATATATATATATATATATATATTTGACGTATATATCTCTATATATATTTAAAAAAACGATATTCTTGAAATGCCAGCATTTGAAATATACAATAATTAAATGTGGACATTTGCGTTTGAATTCTCGAGTTGATTAAAATTTCATTCCCACTGACGATCGAAGGATAACGAGAGCATTTGCTAATGCAAAAGTTTATTATTTTATCGTTATTTATTATACTTAAAATAACAGAGAGATTCATCTTGCTTTTTGTTTTGTGTGATTGGGACTAATTAGTATCGGGATAAGTATAAAAATATTTAAAATTACAATACTCGCAGACCCGTACTCTTTCGTTACCAACTTAAACAACTTCGATTTGTTCCCTTATGGAAAAATACTAATGAGTACTCATACAGACACTATTATTATATTTGAGTAGCGCGAATGAAGTATTTCGAGCTGCTAGAGTTTTTTTTTTACAAAATTAATGATTAGTGATAATTTCTGGTACTTATAATCACTAATGGAAACTTTTTACGAGGAATTGGAGCACAAACAGTGCTGCCATGTGCTATTATCACTGACGAATCGGTTTTGTTACAAGCGATCATCGATCAATACTATTCTCCAAAAAAAAAAAAAAATTAAGACAGGATCGAAAAATTCACATGAATTCCACACAATTTACTCACGATCGTCATAACTTTGAGACGAGTTCAGCAGAATCTTAATTGTAATGCAATTATTAATGTGTAATCACTAGTCAGATTGCCCCCAATGATCCAGTGACATCAGCAATCAAATCACTAAAAATATTAATCGTACTAATCCTTTGGGACACGAAATTACGTCCTCATGAATATTTTTACTGTTTAGAGATTTATGTTCGTACATATTTTTCCATAAGGGTTGTCATTTTTTTTCTGTCTCGGCTATAACAATACGCCGAGTCCAATAAGTGCTGAATGTTCGCAATGATTTTACATCCGGTTGAATGCACAAATTGAATGTGGAACAAAATCGATCGTACCCAAGGTCGATGGGTTCGCAATCTCTTGTTATTAATTACGTTATACGTTGTTAAGAGACGCAATGCTCATTAATTTGCACAACTTTTCATTTGTGTGTTAAACTCGGCGTAACATAATTATGAAAATTGATCACTCGTTAAACCAAGGTATTACGTGAAGCATTCACCCGTATTTTATGATCGTGACACGATAAGTATTGAGTATCATCTTGTGGAAACATACAAAAATTATTCTCATGCTTCCAAATCATTGAAACGCAATTTATTTTGATTCGCAATTTGATTCACAATTTGAATTCGCAATTTGAAACGCAATTTGATCGCAACAAAATAATGAAAATATTCTCGTATTGACAGTGGATTATCAAAAAATGAGAATGCAACACTAATCCAACGAATTGCAGGATGGAAAGTAGATTTCGTGTTTTTAGTACTTTTTGCCTTGATTTGTGACCACTCGATTTTGTCGGCAAAGGAATATGAGACAGTGAAAAAAAAACTACAGCTTGTGGAGGTTATTTTTGTTTTTTTTTTTTTCATTTCGATCAATCGACTCACTCAAATTTGGAACTTATAGCAAGGCACTGACGAGAATAGTTATTTGTTCACTATACTGCGTATTCGTAAAGAATGAAAGGAAAATTCCCTTGTGTACAAAGTTCCTCTTCTCTTGGCCTAGTTCCCAGGAAGAAACGAATAAAAAAGGATAGTTCGACATAAAATAAGTACGAGTCAAAAGACTATTATTAACGGCTGATTACATCAAGTTACGTCGACGATATTTGATTTTTGTTTGCACCGTTGCATGTTTTTTCGATTCTCATAGTGATTGATCGAGTCGGAATATGCGATGACGAAATTTTCAATCAACTACTTCGAATGAGACTCATGTTTGCATAAATAAAGTAGGTCAGAATTAATAAATCGTCACAATGGTATCGCGCGTAAAAAAATATGGCTTAAACTTCGGAATATCCTTGTGAAAATTCATGACTTAAATAATTACATGATCCAGAGATGAAAAACAGCTTACGTATGAAAATAAAAACGTGAGTTTCAAAAGCCGAAGAGAGCTTTTCCAGGAACGAATTATTTCGAGATATATTTTTCAAAAGATCTCTCCATTGGACATGATCGATGAATAAAAAGTAAAATTTGATCACAGAAAATTGCAGATCATTTTAATCGGGGACGTTTCGCTAATCGAGTACTTGTGCACTTTTTTTTTTTTTTCTTCTTACGTTAACTATCTTATAAATAATTTATTTTCTGCTTCGCCACGACGGTGGCTTGTAGAAGTATTCGCTGAAAAATGGCGATATATATTTTCAAGCGATAACCAACGGTTTCCTGAGACGCCCATTTTCACAAAAATACTCTTTTTTTACAATAAACTATCGATGCGTACCCTGAAGTCTAATGTTGCATCATTTTACTGTCTTTTCATATTTTTCTTCATGGGATTTTCTTTCAATATTTGTTTAAACTATGAAATTTTCTTATCCGAGAAGTGCCTATGATAATTACACACATATCCAGTATTATATACATGTACGTAAGTGAATGTACATACAAATATATAATACTCATCACGAACGACTGTTAATCTCAAGTTTTAATCGTAATGTTACGCTTGTTCAGATTGGCTCAATTTTCTTGCAACAATTTTGCCATTCTTATGCGACGACGACTCGTTCAATGGCGTTGAATCCTCGTCCATCGATTGAGGATACTTTTGATCTGGATAATTCCATTCCTGAATGTCTGCTGTACCGCATATTTGATACACTACGTATGTCCCACATGCTATACAAGCTGTCAGACCAAATACAGTTCTCCAAGCGTCCAGAGTTTGCTGTTATAACAATAAAGAAAAAAAAACAATAAAATTATTATCAATGTGGGAAAATTCGTGCAGTAAAAATTGTGTCGACTTTGCGTTGCAACATCTCCATATAAAATGTGTTTGAAAAATGTTTCTACACTGGAATACAAATTTTGTTAAATACGTTCGACTAAACGTTGGGTGTTTTTTTTTGTAAATCACAAAGTTCAGTCATTGCAGCAAGAAATATTCTGGAAAGTCTCTCGAAAAAGTCAATTTTTGTCATTCCAATCGTAAATTCAGCTGAGAGTTGTGTTAGGAATCGAAAAAATTGTGTCAATAACGAAAATTTTGAAATTATCCAAATAATATTGAGTTGGCCATATCCAAGAAAAAAATATCGACATCTTTTGACAAAATTTAAATTTCAGTGTACAGCACGGTAAAAGGTTTTGGAGTCACTACGACTTCGATTAAGGAACGAGAATCAAAGGTTTGTACTCACGCTGTGTTGAGTGAGGAATCCAGCTGCGATCGGCGAAAGAAAGCTCGCGGTCATGTGGATTGTCTGAGCAAAGGCTAGTACAGGACCTACGACGATAAAGTCAGTGTGCATTTTTATTTGGATTTTAAGTAAGTCGTTGTTCCGTTGTTCTTTGAAATGAAACTCAGATCGTCAAGATATCACATTCTATGATGAAACGATTCGTTTCCTATCAGCCAGTTCAAAGCTCAACAGAGTCTCACGATTTTTAAATATTTTTTATTATTCTCCAAACTATAACTTTGGGGTTTGGCGATTAACCTCGGCATATATTTGATTTAATGTTAAAGAACACAATGAAATGTTACCAGCAAAGTTGGGTGCAATATCAACGATGTTGGCCATTGCACCTGCATAAGCAGCTGTTATGAGTGTGACAGCTATAAACCAAACGATCAGTGACATTACGATGCTGCATCCCAAATAACCGATAAGTACAACGAGAATGCCTGGTACAACTTGGGCTGCAAATAAAAAGACAAAATGACATTGCTGTGGCGATGATGGATCACTCCGGAACATGGTGAACATGTATTTCCTAGAATTTTGATTGCTGGACTGATGGAAACTCACAGAGAGCAGTGAAGAGCTTTCGGACGTTGGTAAGTGTCATAATTCTTCGAGTTACGAGGACATCAGCAACGTAGCAAAATACAACTGAACTGAGATAGCTGCAGATGAATGGTGCCCCTGACAAAAGACCGTTCTGAAAATTGCGAAATAATGGAAAGATTGAGCTCGACGTTTTGTAAATAAAATTGATGGAGAAAAATTGTGGAAATGATGTTTCTGAGCTTACAGTTTGGATGCTGAACCCAAGCACAGTTTTCATGTACGTGGGACCCGGAATGATAAAGACATAGTGAACCCATATCCTGCCAAATGTCGTAATACCGATCGCCCAGGCAGGCCATGAGGTCAGTATCGATCTCCATGGTACGGGCATAGCCTGGGGAATGAAATTTATTAAATAGACGTTTTATGAAGAAAAATTGATTGTATTGATTGATCGATTTATTCATGAGCGTATATTCACCTCGTTACCGGCAACTTGATTGATAACGCTTCCTTGAATGTATCGCAGTTCCTGCTGCGATATCCTTGGATGAGAGGCCGGCGTGTCGAAGGCGAGCAGGTACCAAATGAGACACCAAAAAACTCCAATGCTTCCGGTCGTGTAGAAGACATACCGCCAGCCGCAATGAGCGATGATAAATCCGCACAGGAAGTAGGTTATCCCGATGCCGAAACTGAACCCTTGAATATAGATAATCTAGACGTTAGGCGCGGTAGCTCACCCACACATTTTGAGCCGGTAGTAGATGAAACATGATGAACTTGACGAGAAGCATCGGGGCTCTCTCTCTCTCTGTCTCGCATGTCGACAACACTGCTCTTGCGTCATCGCCGCTTTTTTTTTTGCTCCTTGCAATTCCGTTTTTTTGTCTCATTCAGGGGGTTTCTGCAATGCGATTCAAATGAATATTTAGTAATGAGATGACGAGGACTACCAAAACGATGACGTTGCGGTGCGTTGCTGTGTGTTGTGTTGCATGTGTTCCCTGCACCTTTATTTCATGTCTCATTTCATTTTATTCTAATTTCTCTGTTCTCTGATTTTTTTTCTTTTTCAGTGTGTCAAAAAAAAAACAAAAAAACAGAACCAAATTCATTGAATTCCTTTGATTGTGTCCCTGGTAAACTTCTCTTTCCCAAAATCTCCACAAAAATATCTCGATTCTCGAGCCTCAAACTATACAAGTTCGCGGAAAAAAAAAATTGAAAAAATTGACACGTGAAAAATTTTCTCCCTCAAATTCTAGCGCGGAAATATTTCAAATGATTTGTTTAAAATTGGTTTAATTTTTATTGTAATAATTAATTATCGTAATGAACTTGAAATTCGTTTGTTACGAATGTTGCGTGTGTAAGTGTGTTTAACGAGAAAGAGCGAGAGAGAGAGGAGTGATAGTAAGAGAATAAGTAGTTAATATGTTTATGTATATAGATATATATACACAAGGCGATCTCGGCAGATTCAACCAGCCTGGAAGTATACTCTTGCCGTTCTCATGCTGTTGAGCGGTCGCTGATCGAGTATACCCCGAGATCCGGCGAATTCAACTAGTAACACGTGTGGAGAGCTAAATTAACGAAAAATCAGTGTAAACATTCATTATCATTCGCATCGGATTATGTACACATGTTTATAAAAATATTTCGATGCATATATAATTGGCTGTAACAGCTATATATACACATACGATCAAATATGACGATATTGCGGAATATATGAGACGAATAAATAAATAAACCGATAGATATCAATGCATATATATTTATAAGCATATATATATCGATATATACGAATATAAATATGATGAAATAGAGATTGACAGAGCAGATAAATTTTGAACTGAAAAAGAGACTGAAAAATGAATTTCAATGGATATTAATTATATGGTATTTCCGGGGCCACGAACGTAATATCCATTTCGCATTTTGTCATTGTACTGAAAAAAATTCGCATTAGTTATTTTGCCAATGGAAAGTATTTCGTACGTATTTTGTTTTTTTTTGTTTTGATTTTTAGACTTTTTTTTCGTAATTTTCATAAATGCGGGTTAAATTTGAGGAAGCGACGAAATTCGAGCTCGATAATTCGTTCGATGACAAATCAACCAACAAAAGCATAATATACACGGTGATAAATAATTTGCGGGTATTGGCATTGTTATATCGCATGTTATACATAGTCTTAGGCGAGCGTTTCGAAGTTTCACTGTAACACATAAAACATTCTTTAGTCTCTTTCAATTATTCGCCCAAGTTGCCTGGAGACGCTTTAAACAAATAAATAATATGTTTGCGGAATTTATTACAAGTTTCGTTGTTGTTTTCTTTTTCTTTTTCATATCGCTGACTCACCTTGGAAGGAAGACATGAATCGTGACCGTTCGACAGGCGGGATCCAATGTCCCACTATCGCGTACATTGCTGGCCACGTTAAGCCCTGAAACAAATTAATCAACGTATACATGTACACAAATGATCACCAACTCGCTCACTCCACATGACTTTTTGCTTAAAAATCTAATTCTAATTCAACTAAGATTAACGGTGAAAACTCGCAAGTAAATTTTCGATTTTGACTCCTTAAGCGTTCAAGATATTCAAATAAAAATATTAACAAGAAATAATAATATTTTTTTCACTGACACTGGCTATTCCTTGAATACTCCGAAGAGCGATCATCGCCCCGTAATGCAGTTCAGCTGCACTTGGCATGAGAAGGCTGCAGATCGCGGTGAGTAATTGTGAGCCTCCAAAGACAGTTTTCGTTCCAAAATATTGGGTCAGTACACCACCGACGATTTGAGAAAGTATGTAACACCAGTAGAACGATCCGAGAATGGCTGATTGGACAGCTGGACTCCAATCAAATTCGCCCATTTCCTGAGTAACAATAAACAAAAAATGACAAGTATTGTCCAATGATCGTTATAAATTTATGATTATGATTAATCAAGATTTCAATGCAGAAGCGGTTCACGACGTTTTTTTTGAAAAACAAAACACTTTCGTAGACTCACAATAAAAGTTGAAACGCTATTTTCCGCCGTGTTTTATTCATAAGGAATTACGTCAATACTTTTAATACGTAAATGTATGGAAACACGTTCCTGTACAAGCGATAAAACTAACTAGTTGATGGACATATATCTGTATAAACGATATTAATCCCTTTGGTGGCAGGGAAATAAAATGATTAATGCTTCTGGTAACTATCGCGAAGATGTAATTACGTAATGTGAGTGTGTTTTGTCGTAGCAATTTGTCGATTCGTAATATTGTGCAACGAACCGAATGATTCGAGGAAGTCATGCACCAAGTTTCGTTGGGAAATTCTGTCATTGCTGAGCCGGGGCTATATGGCACGCTGGCCAATTTTCGATAAGTAGAATTTTGGAAACGCCGCTTGTGAGCAATTGGAATGATGAAAATGTTTGAAAAGTGCAGTGGCGAGATATGTGACGCACCTCTTGTGGTTGCATGGTCGAATTGTCCAGACCAATAGACGAATTTGCATAACAGTGTGTCGACATGGCAATTGCCGAGTCATTCCCCGACGGTGCTTGAAGCTTCGCCATCGCAACCATTGCCAGATTTATGTCCGTCCTCATCATAAATGAGACGAGGAATCCGGAGAACGAGAGCATGTACAGTACCACTCGCGCAGGCACCATGTCTGGACAGAATGGCAAATCAAAAGAAGTGACGAACGTAATGCTTTTTTTATTTTTTATTTTTTTCACGAAGTGACATTGATTCTGGGTGCATCAATGTCATTCCTTCGGACCAGTATTTACTGTGCGGAATGCAATTTTCATAATTAGAAAAAAAAACCGTATAAATTTTTTTTTTTTTTAATGTAAAATTGAACATTAAGGGAGATTTTTATTGCGACGAATGCGACGCCATGAACCAAACATTCCAACACAATATTATCTTGCTTACCAGAAAGCCTTCGTAAACCGTAACTCGACGGTTCTTTGTACATCGCCGGCTCCTCGTATCTGCGACAGAAAAATTGGATCATCGATTTTGTCAAGAGTTTTGATTAATAATCATTTTATTCTCAAAATTCATTGACATAATTATTTCGTTCTTGAAATTCATTGATTGATCGGGTGTGATTCTGACAGGGCATGAGCCCGTGTAATCAAATTTTTTGATCAGGTTATGGTATCGAAATCCAGCAGACATTATGCTGTCACAAGATCCGTCGTTGAGTCTGAATCGTTTTTTTGTTTGCATCAAGTTTTTTTTAAACCACTTACCTTTGTGTATCCTCCATTGTTTCGTTTAAGTTGAGACTTGCCACTGGCGTATCGATCGAATTTTTGACTTCCTGTACTAGCAGAATTGCACGTTTCAGCCACGATCACCTTGGATTCTAGAAACGAACAAAAACAGTCAACTTTCTTAATGAGAAACGAATGCGATTTGAAATCATCAAACGTGGCATAATTTTTTTCGCGAACTTGCATATTTCGCGTTGACTCAATCATTTCTCCGATGCATAATCACAAGCAAGAGGAACAAAAAGTCATCAACAGAAAAAATGAATTGGAAAAAAAAGGAAAAACCGACTCTGCTCAATTTTTTTCTTCGTTCTCACAATTTGTGAGACCAGAAGATTATTATATAATTATTCCACGATTACGTTCGGATTAAAAAACGAACGTATGTTTTCTTTACTTTTGCTCGCCTCGAGTGCCATAAAACGTTGAGTCAATACCAGTGCGATTATTCAATCTGTCTCACGCAGAAATGGCCCTTTTTCAAAAACTCCAGAATAAAAGTTGTTTGGTGCATTACAGGTTCCAACCACGAGAACGAAAAAAATGAAAATAAAAATGGAAAAAACTGAAAAGTGCGATCCTATCCAACTTCGGAGTAATTATTAAGACTATGGGTTCACAGTGATCAACGATCATTCGATCCTTTTACGTAACTTTTTTTTATAGGTGAATAAAAATCGCCGGCTGGTTATAAATTGCCCTGCGTTCGCAACGGCTCTCATTTGCACGGAACTCGCGTTCGTTACGGTAGAGTTTCCTCTGCCGTAAGTTGGTACGATTTATATATTTATCCTGGGGACGAATGTTTCTGGAATCTGCTCGCAAGACATTGTCGTTTTATAACTCGCGATTACGTTATTATAGTTTACGTTAATAATAAATTATTCGCAAATAATTGACTCGAAATATCGTTGACTGGAAATGAATCCGAATCGGAATCGATTCACTCCCTCACTTCATCCTCCTTACATCTCCTGTCACATTCCCACAAAGCAATGTCCTCCGTGACCCTTTCCAAAAACCTGAATCGTGCTTCAGCCCAAATAGTCATTCCATCCAGCAAGCTTGCACGTATATTTAAGTGTATTCGTCGTTCGACTCGATTATACTTTCAAGATTGTTGCTCAGGAATTCTGCAATGACATCCGAGCCTTGGCATTCTTCGTCGATAAGGGCAAAGAAAATAAAAAATCCAGAAAACCGGATTCCTTCACGAGGCGATATAGATCTTTATATAGAACGGGAGCCCCACATAATAGTCGCTATCTCTGCCAACGTTCCATTCCAGGGAAAGAGGTATGCATCATCGCAAGATGCATACCTCCATCGGCTTTTCCATTTTTCGTGCTTCTTCTCCTTCGCTCAATTATTAAATGAACGAATTCCTGCGCAATCCTCGTATAAAGGGGCGCTCCCATGAATTTCTAGGTGCTTTGGCCATTAAGTGCATAACCCATATAATTCAATTTTCCCAGTCATTTCTTTCCCGAGAAAAAAAAAGCCTGGTGGCGATAGCGTCTCGTTTTTTATGGTAAATTTCCATTGTTCGAGCTTTGGCTGATAATTTGGCTACTTTTATGATTTTGCTGACATCGTCACATGATCAAGCTCGAATAGTGTCTGTTCCGCTCTTCTCAAGTAATTAATGTGCCGATAATTTGTAACGATGAATAGTTTTCTTCGTCACACGTTAATCATCATCGAAAAATTATTTTCTTTACAACTCGTGTGAAAAGTCATGTTTCATCTTTTGTTACGAGCATTAGTGTTTGTACATAGATAAAATTATATGTACGTAAAATGGCCGGAATTGTTGTTACGACATTTGAAATTTTACGACGAACAATGACTTGGCCAGCCGTACGTGACATACGTATTATCGGAAGCCCAAGTTATTTATTTTTATTTTTTTTTCCAGAAACGTCAACCGATCCAAGGTTGTTCGACACAGTTGACATAATGGTATGTTAATTGTGCCATATCGGTTCGGGTCGATGAGTAGATGGCGAGGAGAGTGAAATAATTAATAATAAGTAAATCGATTATTCATGCTAATGGCTATGCGAAAAAGCCATGCGAAATTTTCTGTAAATCTTCATACGAGAGGTTTGCAGCTGTAAAATTCGTTGCAGAATTTCTTTACTCGATCTGGAGTGACGTTAATTATTTAATTAATAACAGTACTAAATATATTCTCGTTTTAGTTATTTTTGTTAATTCGCTCGTCGATCCAACCTGTGGAATGTGACGGATCGCTTCATGGCGTTCAAGGAGCTCGCACTCGAAGCCAAAACAACTAGGCAATCGTTACACTAACATTTTTTTTTTCTGTTTATTCGAATAATTGGAAAATCAGAGCACTTTGTAAATTCTAGTTTCATTGAATTCTCGATCGAAACTTTACCTTCGCAGACACCTCAGAATTCAACGATTAATTTCATCCTCTGGCAACAAGCTTCATAAACGATGCCGATTGAAATTTTCCAATATTTAAATTGAAGCGAAAACAGCGATTTTTGCAATAAAATAAACCGGAGCACGAGGATTATATACAAGTGGAGGAATAAACATTTTAATCCACAAGCATTCACTCACTGTTCAACGTGATACGCGTCACAATGGAAAGAAGTATGGTTTGCCGAAAGAACCAAACAGACAGAAGTATCGACACTGAATGCCGGTCTCAACCCACGAGGTCTCCACTATCCTCGCGACAAGTTCTCTCAAACCCCACCATCGTTTCTTTCCCTTCGTGTATGTATATTTATGCGTGTATATACTCGAGACCGCAGATTTCGAACTAATGCGCACACGTGACACTTTTTTCATTTTCTTAACACGACGAATTAGTAATTTCATGATTGCGCAGATGTAGTCGTCGTAAGTGAGAGCATGTAAATATGAAAAACACGTATATGTGCTAAATAAGGTCATTGAAAACAATTATTTTCTTCTCGGGGCCTTTAACGGAAAACCAAACAAAGAAATAATATTTGGAAAATTGGGTGTTCCAAAAAATTCGATAAATATAACAAAAACATCAACTCTGACATTTTTGGTTTTTTCTTCAAGTTTCGTCATGTGTTTCGTTCTTTTGGACAAAGAAAAAAATGTACGGAAATTAGAGCGTCGACAGCCTTTTTTTTTGAAAACTTCAAAATGCTCTACAATTCGTATTTCTCTAGCAATCCCAACGAAATTCTCGGACAATGAAGAGCCTGTATGGATTAACATCTGTGCAAAACGGGAGCCCTGTAGCTGAAATCGTTCTCAAGTTATGAGCGTTTGAATTTTACTGAGCACACAGACACATGAGGACATTTTTTCTAGACACGATTTTTCGTGTTTTGGGACGTTTCAAGGGCATTGACATTGAAATCTGTAAGAAAAAAATTTCACCGTGACATAGCTTCCTCTATGAGGAGGCTAAAGTCAAGCGTATTTTTCAATTCATACACTAAAGTATGAAATATTAAGGATTCAGTATTTCTTGAGAACCGGAACGAATTCCAATTTTTTCTATGACTCGGTATGACGAGTTGAAATTCCCACCGTATAGATTCCCTGTATGCTGGCCAGAGGGTCAAGGTTCAACATAATATTGTTTTCTTTTATTATTCTGGAAAGTTTTATCAGATCCCATATGCTACATAATTCCATCACGAACTGTTCCCGTTTTATAGAATGGAAAAAAAAATTTCAATTGCAATTATGGCGGATAAATTATACATAGAAATAAAAATTGCAGGGCTCGATATTTGTATTTTTATACTTTCGCGATCGCTTCTGAAATGTTCTAAATACTTCGCGTCTAAAGGCTTTATGTATTCGACAGATTTCGGAACATATCTCAGTTGGTGATTGCAGAATGGAGTAGTAATTCGGAGCGATAAATATCGATAATGAATAAAAATATTTATGAGTATTATTACATGCGTGTGAATGTGAGTTCAACGGAACTTTTGGTCATGTGTTGACGGATAATTATCAATTAATCGTTTCAACCAGTCTGCGCACGAGTCGAATCCACTCTCGTTTATACTGGACAGACACACGCCAAAGTATACACATACGAATCTTGTCCATAAATCGTCGATTGCAGAGCGCGTAACATCCATTACCATTACATGAACATACAGACATCCATAATCATGAATGCTACTACGAATAAAGTTTTAAAAACGTAGAACCAGATTGAAAAGATCATAAAATAGTGAAGAAAAATTCCCAGTAATAAAAAAAAAAAAAAAAAAAAGGAGATTTCCATAAGGCAAATTACAACGATCGATTCTTCAGACGTCACGCTTAGAGACTTATCGATCGCGTTCTCAAATTTCCTTCGGTTATTCGATACTGAATCGTGTCTTTAAACCTTTACTCACGTAGTAAACACACCTTTGGGAAACATGATAAGATTAAAGGCACAAAGTGTGGTTTACCAATTGGAAAACTTCTCATTTTTAGTGATTCGAGTCTTGAGAGTATCTCACAGCAATGTCTGGATAAAGGAATTCATTATGAGAGAAATAAGTAGTAAAGTTCGAAATATTCTTCCAATCACATATTCCAAATCGCACAATTTGTTGTTGAAAGTTTTCATGCCACTGGAAAACACTTAACGTTTTTTCTCTTTCTATTTTTTTTATTCCCACGTGAGGATTCGGTACAGACAGACAGCAAGTCACTAGATTATTAACATCGTAATGGAAAATCAATGGCGAAAAGTTATTGATGCGAGGCTAGAAAAACTGTCATGATGTGCACATTATTTACGAATAAATAATTTTTCTTTAGACAACAGAAAAACTGCTGGACGTAGGAGCTTGAGTATGTATGAAAAATTAAGGAGATTCGTGTTATCGTTTATGAATGAAAACGACTGAATGTTACGTAATTCGAGCGCAAATAGTGGCCAATCGTACTTGTTAATCTAACTTGACTGGTCATCGATCGAGGACCCCGTTAATTTTTAAAGATCGAAATCCATCCATTCACATTTCAGTTGAACCGATCGATAGTAATGCTGTTGGTTGTAGCAAAGTTTTATGGAACCCTTTTACGAGAGAGAAACAAGTTAAAACGACCCCGGGAGAACACCCACGCGAAGATAAAATATGTGTCGATATCAAGGCAGATCGAAAAACTAATGCATAAAGAAGTTTGAATGGCATATGAGTACGACCTTGATTTATGACCACTGCGATAAAAGAGTATAGTAATGGTCGATTTAGCATTTTTTGCGTTTACAAACTTTCGGTAAATTGAGCATAACTGCATTTTTTCTAATTGCAACACGAAATTGCATCATGTTGAGAAAATTTTCGAATTATCCGCGAGCACCGTAAATTTTTACCACCAAAATGCTCAAAAATCACAACAAAGTAAATAAAAAAAAAAAACAAAAACAAAAACGTCACAACGAAAAAGATTTCATGAAAAATGACTCGGAAAATCATGCGATTACGTATGCGAGTGTGCGTTGAAAAAGATTTCGAGGTTCTTGGTGTCCGGCCAATGATCAGGACCGTTCACCTCGTGCGTTTTCTTTCTCTAAATAAAACCGATTTACATAATATATAAATGATAACGATAAAAAGCGAAAAGTAATAGGAGGATTAAAAAATATTGATGATGGGATAGATGTCATTTTTAGTATAAAATTCCGATCGATAAAGTCGTGCTGCTTTTCAAGTAGATTCAGTTTCAAGGTTGTCCGAAGAACCGCGGCCGGTTGCTTCTTTGTTTTTAGCCACGCGCTTCTTTCGCGCGGTATATACGTCGTTTTGGTTACATTATAACCTTAAATATATATATCTATATATGTGGATATACGAGCATGAATACGCGTATTCATAAATAATTCCCAACCACGTGCTTCCTGGGATTTGCCCGAGGCATTTCACGTAACACGTTTGCATTTTCACAGATTCGCCCTTCTGATTCCTTTGATTTTCCCATAAGTTCCTTTGCACAAGGAATCCAAGAAAAATATACATCGAGATTATGCAATTGAGCTCCATTTTCGACTCTTAGAGCAAGTTTAACTTTTTCATTTTTTTTCCAAACTTTCTGCGTTTAGGCTTTCTGCGTTTGGGAGACAATGACTCAGCACTCCGTCACAGGAATGACTTTTGAAAATTGTGCGTCCCTTTTCCTTTATGCGTTTGTTACATTTAAAAAATGCACCGATTCTCGACAACAAATATTATAATTTTATCCCCATTTTTGGGTGAAAAAATTGTTAATTTTCAATCGATTTTAAAAATCTGGGCATTTTTGCAGAATTTTTGAAATGGGGGAAATTCAAAATTGACGCGAAATTGCCCCGACACGTTTCACCATTCGTGCGTATTTGTATTTGAATATAAACATCCATACACTATATACACGTGGATGTATCGACTTGCTCATTCATTTTGTCCATCGCGATGTGTTCAGGTTCGATATTTTTGCATGTTCATATTCACGTAATTAAAGCGAGTATTGAGACGATCATGAGCATTGCTAGTTCGCTTGCACGTTTCCTTGGTCGTGAGATTTTTGACGGAGTGTCTACGAGGCATATACCATAGCAAAATATACGAATTCATGTGTATACATCGTCTCGCAGCGTTCTGGGGTCATGACGTATACTTTATAATTCAAACAGCCTGGGAAAATATCCATGAGATTATCGGCGATGAAAAAAATGCTGAGTACACAAAGTAGAGTGCAAATGAAGTTGCGATTAAAAATCGTGAAGCCTTGAAATTTGAGGAGAAAAGCTTCGAAATTTTTTTTATGAAAATGACTCATTATTCCCTCGATTGCATCATATCGTTACAATGTTTTGTGCAATTTTTCAAAGAGCCGTTAAATTAGTGATAATCGAATGACATTGTTTGTACAATATTTTTGTATCAATATGTTCGTGTGTGTGTTTTTTTTATCAGCGTGAATGCGAGACGCGATTAATTACGCGGATAGCAATCACTCATTTTATTATTCATAAAGATATTATTTAAATAACTATGCACGCGTTCGATTGAACAAATGACCCAATCCATAGACCGAAAGTGGAACGCGAAAAAAAAGAAGTGAACGTTCAGTGGCTCACCTTGACGCCGAGACGGCGAAACGCCAGTTGATGATATCCGAAAGGCTCTCGCTTTTCTTCCGTCATTTTTGTTGCACGAGAATCGCTTCGATTTTGCGGCACACGAGTGCCCTGCTCTCTCAATCGATCACCGACATTTACGCTTACGGCATCCACGCGTAGTGAGCGAAATAAAAGGGAAGAAAAATGTTGGATTGCCGGCGGTACCGTGACTGAGCGCGAAGCTTTCGGCGTTCTCGCGAGTCTACTCCGAAATATTTTTTCTTATAAATCGCTTTTTTATTTATTTATTCGCTTTATCAAGTTAATTATTAAGGAGCAGAAGGAAATTACGTGAAAAAGAAGCGTTGACGTGGCCGATTTAAGGGCGTCAAGTGTGCATACGTGCAGTCGCGCGAGGGGTCGCCTCTCCGTTTAATGCTACTCGCCGCTCAATGTAGCCTCGACCTCGGGTTCAATGCGGTATGACGTCACACATTTTGCGTCACGTGATCGCGTTTCCGTACGTCGGCGCGTCACACCAGAGACGATCAATTTTTCGACCCCAGAGAGCACCAGGTTCGAGAACTTCGGCGGCAATTCAAAACACGGATAAAAGATTTCAGACTCCATTTGTATCCGCGACTCTGTTCGATGTGCGAAAAATTTAAAAAATCATACCATTCCACGAGATCGTTGTGATTTTCCGGCTCAAAATTCTTTCTCCTGAATAATTTTTTAGCAAAATTCATTGTGAATCTGTTTAAAATTAAAAATTCTAAGCTCCGTGGGATCGTTGCTCGATTCTTGGTGCCGACAAGCTCACGTCGAGAGACCGATGCACGAGACGCGAAAGAGAATCGTTCGAATCGAACTGAAAATTATTTTTACAGCCTGCCGAAGACCCGGAACTCGAAATTCGGCTCACGTTCAAACAGCTGGGGAAATGGAAGTGATAGCGACATCCCGGAATACAGATCGACTCACTTTTTTAAAAAAGACATGTATGCATTCTCGAGGAGGAAAAAGTGACGGGAAATGACAAATCAGTGTGTGTGTGTGTGTGCAATTGAAGTGGATGATGACATGGCTTTTTTTTTCTACGCCATCATGCGCACGAGGTGTAATGATGAATTCGCGTCGTTAAAACATGTGAAATTCAAAATATTTCAACGAGGTCTGACAAGTAGAAAATCCGCAGCATTTGAGAACAGAAAATTGATAAAACCGAAACATTCGGACATTTTTTTTCGATCGTGCCAGAAATAAAATTGAGCAACAATTTTGTCAAAAGTTGAAGCTTACAGATTTATTTTTAATAAATAGAATTTATTTTAAGAAAAAATAGCGGAGCCAGAATTTAAATTGATCAACTATTTTGACGATAGTTCAGGCTTACAAATTTATTTTCAATAAATAGAATTTATCTAAAAAATAGCATTTGAACGTGTGGGAAATTAACGAACACTATAATTAATCGTTCCGTGGCCTCAATACTTTCGTGAATCATCAGCACGTGCCGAACGATTCACATACTTTTTTTTTCTCTTACCATCATTCATCCGATAATAATGTCGTCTCACAGATTCCTGCATTTCCAGATGAAATATCGCTGATCGAGTTCTGCAAACATTATTAACACTCGTTGACAAAATAATTGTGTATTGCAAGGTTCGATTGATTATTGAGGAAAAAGAAGTGCTACTGTTAATTTGTATTGTGTACGTGCATTCTCGAGCAATTTTTTATTCGTTTCCCCTTTCCTCTGGAGAGGAAGTGTTGTGGAGATCGTAGAGAGGCCATTAAATAAGTCAGACAGTATAATTGATTGTTAAGGTCGTTGCAAAAAACTTTTGAATTATTCATTACCGTTCCGATTGAGTCACAATAAATTTTTAATTTATTTCTTGCTTTGTACAAATATTATGAAAGAAATTAATTTTATCGTTGACAATATAAAACGGTTACGAACATTTTTTTATTTGTGAAAAATTATTTTAAAGAACTATCGACCGAATTTCTGAGAATTGATCCTTTGCCCTTTCGGTCCTCATGCCTTTTCGCTATTAGGATTTCCTTATCGCCGAGGGAGATCCTTAACTGACCGTGAGAATTGTTGGTGGAGCATCGAGGCGTTGGATATTTCGCAGGATCTACAATTTTATTTTTTAATTTTTTTTTTCAATGCTTCACCGATTGATGTTCCCATTTGGTATGGAATAATCGCTGTGACCGAGTTATAGTGAGAAGGATAACAAACACCCCGTAGATAATATCTCTCGCATCTAAATTCCGGTAGCCATCTCGCGTGAAGCGAGCAACGAAAAATGTCGATTTTTAGTGAAAATTCGACGTCAAATCTGTATTTCGGATCGCAATATCTCAGCAGACAGTCATATTAATTTTGGCTAACCCCCTCATTGATCGCGTTAACCACGTGTTTAATTTATATTACTGACAAAATGTCTCCGAAAAATTGAAAATGAACAAAGAAAAATTGCACCGTAAATGTTTCCAAGTTTGTCTATTAATTTAGCTGTTTGCATCATGAGCCACCGACGGATCTCATCACCATCGAGAAAAAAAATACACGACTCTCGAAACTCTGTGCCTTCCTCGCCTGACAGTGCTGACAGGTTATTCGTCCTCAATTACTCACAATTCTGTACATTTTTTTTGTAATACAAAACCATGCTGAATTAGAGTTTTATTGTTGAAATGTGTCGTGATGAGTTTGAGAGAAAAATAGTAATGAGCACTCATATCTACTATTGAAAATTGATCAATTCTCGTTAAGTATTCCCTCCTCGTACACATGAACACGGGCTCTACGATTAGTGTCGTTAGTATTTCTGCAGATATAGAGCCCATCATTATTTTTTCATAAGGGCAATACAACTATTAATTACCCTATAATCACTTTTTTTTTCAACTAATCACTGTGTCATTGTTCACGTGAATTTTCACTTACTTTGACACGCTATCAGATATATGCCTAAATAATATTATTAAACCTCATTACTTTGATATTTCGTGTCTGTTTAGATTGAAAAAAGGTTCTTCAACCTCATTATGTACATCGATATCCGACATAGTACAGAATCATTCGAAAGGTGAATTTTCAAGTAATACGAGGATAGAACGATCCCTTGATTCTAATAAAACAGAGCCAGCGATCGATGCCTCACAGGTAGAGTTTCTTTTGTGAGTAAAATATTAAATACGTGAATCAAGGAGTAGAACAGTCGTGCGTAATCGATATTACTGTTTCGATATTGTTAAATAATTTAAATGCATTCTTCGCATAAAAATTGAAAGAATTCACAACAAAAAGAATTTTAAAATTCCAAGTTTTCAATCCGTCGAATATTTATTTCACGATGTATTTAAATTTTTTAATTGATTCCTTTTTTTTTTGCGATCGCTCGTTTTGATTCGTAATAATCCCATGACGTTCGCAATCAGTCAGCATCCATCAAAACTCCCGAAAAATCTTCATCCCAGGACAGGTTGGACGTCTTCGAAAACGGTAAATTGACTGAAATGTTTTTCTTTCTGTTTTCTTCTGAATTTCGAAAAGATTAATCGAATGAAACGTCAAGTAATCAGCTGATATGGGTAATTGATACGAACTTCCGAACGTCATGTAATATCATCCTCAATATTTATTGCTACAACAGCAACATAAATCTTTTGTCATGGAGTGATGAAAAAAAAATAGAATTATCAGTATTATACAAATTCACCTTCTCGGAAAAAAATGATAAGAATCAATGGACTGCTGTAGAATGTTGTAACCGGCCGGACGAGTCAATTCCATGTATTCTCGTAATGTGTGATTATCGGTCTAATTGTCTTTTAATCATTCAAGTGGACTCTCGATATCATGTTTTTTTTCCTCATAATAATTGCGTGGTAGGCTTTAAGCAAAAATGAGATTTTGTGTCGTTGCAGAAGAAGAACTCGTTGATGTTTTAACGAGGCAAATATATCTGGCTGAGAATCAAATGCAAAAGATGCAATCAGTTTTGAAGAGAGCTGAGGAGCGTTTAAAAATGAAAGATCAAGAGATTACGAGACTCAAACGAAAAGTGAGTCGAAAAATCTTGCACTTAAATCCAGGAAAAAAGATTTATTAAAAAGTAATAACGGAGAATATTTACAAAGAATTGCTTTGAATTCGATACTCATTTATTAAATCGTTAAAAATATTTTTATTTCCAAATAATCTGGTTTATTTTTAATAAATAGAAAATTTTATTTCAATAAATATGATTTTTCAAATGAATGACATATTTATTACATTCGAATAAAATTTATGCTTTTAAATCATTTAGAAGATTCTCATATTAAATGAATACAATTATTTAGAACAAATAAATGTTCGTTAGGTCGATATTTAATAAAATAAATTTCTTTCTATTGAATAATTTTAATTAATTTTAATTTGATCTTCAATGAAACTTTTTTCTGGGTGTATCCTCTTGCGTAAATAATGATTGTAACGGAAAAGCAATGTGATTAAACTTTTGAAACAGATCAAAGATTGGGAAGCCAAGAGTAAGAATCAAGATACGATTCACAAGACTGTTTTGCAAAAGAAAAGAAAGGAAATAGAAAATTCGGCATATCTGTACAAAAGATGCTTGGGTCTGGAACACAAAATTTTCGAAATGGAGGTCTCGAAATTTCGTCCGAGTAGAAAAACAAATTTAATTCCACGATTCATTATTTTAATAATTTCTCGAACATGGTGACGTTTACGACGATCGAATTTTTAATTTTTCATAGAAATTTCTTGCTGAATACGGCCTTGTGTGGATCGGTGATTCCAAGACGGATTCAGGCAAGCGTCAGAATAACACACCCAAGTAATTTTAGTAGATTGGTGCAGAGAATCTTACGAGCAATCGATTCATATCACCTTCCCAGTTATCGTTACGTGTTTCAGTGATCTTATCAAGAATTGTTATGCACAACTGACGGCTAATATCGAGGAGCTCAATCTCGCGGTTGGTAAGGACGAAGTTTACGTCGAGCTTAAGGAAAATGGCGCCGGTGCTTCCTTCAAGGTAAATCATTGAACATAAAAATTATCGGTGATTCGTTCGAATCCTTGAGTGTCACTGATAACTCATTCACAATTTTTAATCAATTCTACGCACCAAAGACTCCAGCCTGCATGTGCTTAAGATTTTACAAGAACGGAATGGTCATTGAAGATGGGAAATTACGCCCTTACAACGATCCAGACACCATATCATTTATTCGCGATATTCTTGATGGATTTTTCCCATCACAATTACAAAAATCTTATCCCAACGGGGTTCCGTTCAAAGTAAGGAAAACCGAACAACTCGATTAAATAGGAAAATCGATTGTATGTGGAAATTTATTGCCTCGGGTTAACGTCAACTTCGTAGGTCGAAGATCACAGGACAGAGACTTATCTGTTGGGTGCTATGGGCTTCCCAGGACATGGTTATCGTCTGGGAAAGCAAGGTTTGATGGGGAAACGACCTTCTTCGTCGACTGTCAAATCGCCTAACGCCACGAGTTTCCATCCATCCAAATCACCTTATTTTTCAATTGACCGTCAAAAGAAATATAGTCACAGTTGCAGAACAGGACCTTCTGGATCTTCGAGTGCGAGGCATGAAAAGAACTTTTTTTTTTTTTAACTTTTCCTTCAAGCTTTTTAGGTGATTTTTATCGATCGATTCGTTGAAAAATGATGAGCCAGTCTATTCGGGGATGCGAATTTTTCAACTGATTTTTCTCAACATCGATCAATCGCATTCCATATGGGAAGTATTCCTGATCACTGACCATGTAGCTTAGAATAATTAACTTTGGCAATGAATTTAGATCTTCGAAACAAAGAATCTGTCCGTCACCGAGGTCGGTCGAGCTGCTCGATCTCCGATCACAGATTCTCGCTTCTCACAACAACAATTGTTCCCATTCGCATCTTCAGTCTCACGTGAACGCGGAACTCGGTCTTGGTAATCGTCCTGAGCGAGTAAGAGACATTTTCAGTTAATGAATTACGAACAAAAAAAAAAAAAAGGAAAAAGCCACCATCCCAGCGATGCTATTTTTGTTCGTCCTTAGAAACGGATCCCTGCAGCTAAAACGACCGAGTATCATATGTCGGTAAAGGACAAATCTCCAACAACCCGAGGCAGTCGTACAGATTCGGTATCTCTGTCGAGTAGGAGAGGCAAAATGAGTCAACACGGTTCGGTCGATCGCTCGTCGTCAGGCTTTTCATCAAGGTTTCCAAAAATATATCAACTTTATCCTTCAATTCTAATTGTTGTCCGACCATTTTGTTTTCTGCAAACAATCGCCACCATTCGAGAAACATGCGAGGAGATAATTTTTGAAATTTCTTTGCGCTCTGTTATTTTTCGCACTATATCGCGAAAATCACGAGAATCGTCGCGAAGCAAATGCTGAGAATTGGTATGCACGTTCGATGAGACATTTTCATACAGATGTGCTGACAGGCAATAACAATTATCACCACGAGGGCAAGGGGGTGAAAAAAAACAATTACTTATTCGATTTTGTATTAAAATTCAATGGGCAAAATTCAAAGAAAAAAAAAGTAATCTTAGTGAACGAATCTTTGGAAAATTACCTGATAAAGTTTCCCCTGCGTTACGAAATATATTTTCTCCCGATTATTCATTCGCGTGTTTTAATTATATAGAGATAATATTTCAGTCTATATCCTGGGCAATTATAATCAATGAGATTTGAAATTCTAATCAAACGCTTCCAGACGTGAACTTGCATATTTTTAAACTGCGTTTCAGTCGGATGGAAAAATCATTTGCTCGCGTTAAGTCGCGTCCTCGATCAGCGAGTTTGAACAGTGCTCGTTTTCCGATTCGTTCGTGCTCAAGATTTTTGTCACCGACCAGTGTCGAAGGAACTCCGAGAAGTGTCAATCATGGGATGAGTCCGACAACGGCTAAACCAAGAATTTCTCGATCAGCGACTCTCGACAGAAAAACCGAAGTAATTGTCATTGAAAACATTTCATTTTGAGATCGAAAACGCTTTAATTATGAGTCCAATTTACAACAACATTCCGGCTGGTGCACACGCAGAGAAATAACACTAAAACGTCCAGTTAGAGAAACCGAGTATCACTTCAATTTTCCACAATTATGACCGAGCGAAATGCAAACTCAGATCGCAGTGAAAGAAAATCTCTTTATTAAAATCAGCAATTTTATTCAATTTTCACGACTTTTTTACATTCCGTTTTATTTCAATCGAGACAGATAATAAAATTATCGTGGACCTTGAATCTCTAGTGTGCCGACGGAGACAAAACATGATCGCTGGACATTTATTCCGAAAATTCATATAAGACCTTGCTAAAACACCGAGACGTTATAAAATTAATGTTTAGTATTTTTTAAATTTAGTTCGAAATGTGAGTCACGAAAAATGAAGCTCGCAAGCATTAGTTTCCATTGCTGCTCGCAACTTTTTCAATTTCGATTATTTCTCATGGGAATTAATGTCAGTATTTTGAAATTTAAGTTACCAACCGTTCGCGAAATCAACAAATCAACCGGAAAACCAGGTGGTTTTCGGCTGAAGGTAAGGTCGATGAATGGTAGCACAGTTTATCTGGTTCACGTATCGGCCGATGACACAGTCGCCAAGTTGTATCAACTGTTGGATAAAGCACTGACGAAGGGTCGTCAGAGGAGTTACAAAATTATCACCAGTGGGTAAGCATAAATGGCGTTTTATTGAATAATTTTTCTTGTGCACAAATTTTCCTTATCCTTATTCTTTTTTCGAGCGGAGTGCATCTTTTTTTTTAATTTTTAAATATTTTTCAAATAATATCGTTTCCACTGGAATAGCAATGACGTGAAAAAATTAACTGAGGCGTTCAATAATTACACAAAACATCAGAAAATGTTAGGCAAATTCGAAAAAAACGCGAATTTGATTCGTGATAAAAATATAAATAAATCATTCAGGTGCCCTCGTTTCCAGGTATGAGCGGAAGAGGCTTGATCAATTCAGAATGCCATTGAGGGACTATGGCATCTCTCGAGACAGCGTGCTCCATCTAGTAAATGATTGAATCTCTCCGTCAAAGAAGATAAAAAACGCGTATGTTTATGTATATTAGACGGAAGGAAATATTCATTGTTGCACGTCGTGTAACTTGTTGAGCTTATCGAGTCAAGGAACGACGGAAACTAAAGTTTCCAGAATATTGTCATCTGTCGTGTGTGAAGGAAAATAAATAAACACCTCAAGAAAAAACGAATGCTTCGTTCTCTGGAAAATTGATTGTAAAAAATTCTCGTTTCCTAAAAGTGTTTGTTTTTTTGTTTTTCAATCGAAATGAACACGAGAAATTGTGTCAGGAAAGCCTTCGCCAATCATTGTGGGTCCGGAGACTTGGACTAAGCTCCTGCAGGTTTCAGTCGGACAGCGCTATCAGGAATTTATGAAAATCACCTTTTGCTTATTGACGCAATTGTTAGTCAGAGTTTACGGCTAAACCGTCAGGTCCGGAGTAGCTCAAACTCAATAATCTACGAAACCACTTGCCGATGATGCAGCGATCGATGTCCGTTCATAAAAATGATGTAATGTCTGCCGAAAAAATGGATTGAAAATAATAATTGTGAGTATGGATGATCCGAAATTAATAGTAAACATTTGTTAAAGCTTCGTTATCACGTAAGCAGCATTGGAATTCACGTTCCATAGTATCGGTCAGGAGCAGCAGATTATTGATGTATATATGTGAGGCAGTAGCAAGTATCGTGACGCATAAATCTGTTATAGGCGATTAACTCGGTTCAGATCAAGCATATCGTAACATGGCATACGAGGATGTTCACGGAAAGAGCTTCGATATTAATCGCCTCGAATGGAAATAGATGTGTGACAGTTCGTGGGGATACGAGGACCAAAAGGCTGCAGTGTAAACAAATGGCGATATGGGTATTTTTCATTTTTTGATAAACAATGAAACGTTGATCGCGATGAAAGTTTGAAGAGTTGTCGAAAAACCCGAGACGTGAATGTATTTTTTTTTTTTTGCATTTATTGCCCATTTGCCAATGGGATAAAAAAAACGTACTAATGTGTTTATCAAAATTTCCATTTCTTTCTCGCGAATGTCAGAACCATATGTACATATTATTTTATCAGTTGTATCAGCAAAAAGTGTATGCATCGTGATACCGTGACAATCATCACTGAACCGACTCGACGATTCGCCGGTTGTACGAGAGTTTCACGTCGATCCAGTTCTACGAGGGTGTAGGTTTTGTATGTTTGTCAATCAATATGTAAATGTGAACTGTGGTCGGCGATGTATCCTCCCTTTTTCGCATCCCCGTTCTGTCTATATAAAGTTCTAGTACCAAATGATCTTCTATATTGAATCTATGTATATAAATGGCATGAATGTAGTCTGTGCAGGAATTCGTGATTCTCGAAGTATATTTCAGAAGCTTTGGGGCTGATGAGAAAAGCATCGGATGGAACGAAACTGTCATCGGCGGGAATGGCGCTGCATAACGTAAAAAGTAGCCAAAGAACTTGGTATCCCGTTCAATTATGTACATCGAAATATCAAAAGCGAATCGATCTCGATCTCGAAATTTATGCTGTTATGAAAATTATTGCGGAGCATTTATTTTTCCATTTCACGAAAATGTCGTCAGAGTTGAGATTTTGTCAAAAAATGAATAACACTCTTTTCTGCCGAGAATTTATTCTTGACATTCTTCAGAAAAGTCTCGAAGGTTTTGAAAATTTAATTACGTAATTATGTCGTTAAGGTTAATTATTTTAAATGAAAGAAGTTGTTGGCTCCGCTTTCGGAATGTTGCCCAATTAATGGATTAAAAGTTCAATCTCCAATATGATTGCGCCGTACGAGCATCAATTCTCTCTCAGCATTTTGCTGCATTGCAAGAGAGAAATGTTCTCGTGCTACAGTTTTAACATCGCTTTTTTTTCTCGACTTCATTAGCCGTAGATCGAGCAAATTTTTCGATACGAAATCGTTGCCATTTTTCCCTTCGAGATAAAGTTCGTCCGTTTTTTTTTTCCAGCACCCCTCTTTCCAGCCATAAATGATGCAGATGTACTTTTTCGAGTGGCGGACTCCGAACGAATGCAATTGGCGAAATGGAAGCGAAAAAACGAGATAAAAAGATAATATATATAAAGATAGTATTAAAAAACGGGGAAAGCATCGCCGTTGAGACGATTTAGAATCGGAGCAAGATGAGGGCTTCGGGCCTGCATGTTGCTACCATCAATTCGCTTGCCCCAGTAATGACAGGACCACGTTGAGTTAAAAATCCCAGCAGCCCAAAACTCCTGTTCACGCTACGATAAATATGCTATTCTCATCGGACAAAAGGCAATTACAACAAAAGTGAGTTTTTCCTTCGCATTTGTAGGAAACATCGTTATAACTCTTTTCACCTTTTTAATATTTCTTGTTTCATAGCAAACGCTCACATCATTATACAGTGCCACTGTTCTTGCAAGGGATCCGTTGAAATTTATTGAGAAAGCCTCATTTATCGAGCCCTCTTATTGAACGTATCACGAACAAGTGAAAAATACTAGACCATTAAAATTTTACGGCACTCCGAACTAATGATGGTCATTGTGTGAAAGTTGGTGGATTGTGTGGAATACTGTATATTATCGGAGAAATCCTGCAACATATTAGTGCTCAACCATTCTCATGGATTTCCCATTTTCATATCACGTGTCTGGCCGTTGCGGAGCCCGTTGAGAATTCCCTGGTTGCCAATCAGAGGCCTTAACAAAATTAGCACGAAACATTTTGTATAAAAGTGTATTCTGTGGTCTCTTAGTTGGTTAGTACGATTCAACAATTTTGTTTCGTGAAACGAGACTGTCTGAGAAAAAAATGTTTCATACAGCCCGGTACTCTAATCGCGGATAAAAAAAAAAAAAATCATTTCCTTCAGTTCCAAGCGAAGCTCGAAAATACCGAAGAAAATTTAGTTAGGGGAAAGTCATGTTGAAGTAAAATTATCCCACGAAGAGTGTGAGTCGTTCTCGCACAGTTAACAGCCTTAAGTAACTTGCACACCAAACCGTTTTTCCGTGCTGGATAACATGCGTACGTCTTACGAAAGTACGTTACCCATGCCATTTGGCGCGGAGTATAGCATCGTGTGGAACGGGTTTAATAGTAGAGGCAAATCTGTCACTTATGGCTAAGGGTGTACGACGTGCTGCTTGCTTGAGAACGACTTGAGGGTGTGAAAGCGACGAGTTCAGCCGGCGAATAATTCGGAATTCGCTTTCGAAATGCAAATATATATTCAGTGTGTGTACACAGAACGTTTTGATCCTACGCGTTTTGTGTTAAGCAAACATTCAAGCACAAAATGGATACGAATGTGGATTCATAAATTCAACTATTCCTTAATTGCTTGAATTAATAGAAAATTATTCGAACGATTATGAACAATTGTGAGGCTCCACAGAAATAATTTCCATGATAAAATTAAGTTTTCGTTTAATAACGTGGCTGCAGATTTAATTGGATAAAAATAAATCGATAATCAATAACGATTTGGAATCGAATTCAAGATTTTGAAAATAATCAGCAATTCAAATGTTTATCTATCGGGTTATTCCTGGATGTTCTACAATTTTCTCTTCTTTTTGTAATCGTTCGGCATAGAATATTCGCGTTGCATACATAAACATAGCCAATTTAATTCCAACTTTCCATAACAATGATAATAACATGAATATATGAATTCTTGCTATCGAACGTCAGAGTTCTTTCGTCAGGTTGATATGAAAATTAGATTTGCATGAGGAATATAATAAAATAGCCTGGCGAGACTCGCTTGTGGAGGAATCGCTGAGAAACTCTGAAATTCTGTCCCCTAAGGGGTATTGAGGAATTAGCAATGTGATTGATGAGGTTACGATAGTTCGTATAAGTACAGAAACTTGCCTGCCGAATTTAATCAACATCGGATATTGAACAGCTCAAATGCCCTTTCCAACATTTTACACCATTTCTCGATTTTCCAAGAGCACTTTATTTTATCATTCCCTTTTTTTTTTTCATATATCAAGATCAGATTTTTCATCCCGCCAACAGCCAACTTTGTTCGCATGCATACTCAATTGCATCGATTTTTTGGTTAAACGTTATTTGTTCGATCGTCCGGAACGTTTACTCGGAAGAGAGTCAAAAAAAAAAATTATTTCGTCTCACTAACATGTAAGGTTAGGAATAGAAATTAGCAGAAACGAAAAAGCGTGGGTTTCGTACGAAAAAAAAGAATATGCTTCCCGATACAGTTTACGATAGAAATTCGCTATATTTTTTATCTCTCGTTAACCCATTACCTGTTTCCCATAACGTTTGGATCCGATCGGGAGCGTGCTCGCATACTTGGACTTATCAAAGGCCAGATCCTGTTTTTTACAGGTTGATTGATCGATTATCACATGTCTATCTTTTAATCCCTGGATCAAGCAATCGACGTGTGGAGGGGATGTCGTTCAATGTGTGTCCGCTAAACAACGAAAGGCGGAAAATAGTTGCGAGGAGAGAAAAAGATTTGAGAGGGGGTGGAAAAAGGATGGAGGAAGTGAAAAGTTTCAGGCCGCTTGGCGAGATCTCGTTGCGAAGAGACGTTTGCGGAGAGTGACTCCGTAGGGATCGACGAAAGATTCGGGCTCTTGGACCCGTTGAATTAATCAACGCGATGACAAAGGAGAATCGCTATGCTTCATCTGTCATTGGCCGCTAACTCCCCTATAGGGGAGAAGACATTCGAGAACGAGGAAAAAAAAAACACACCAATGTTTTCACCTGCTTCTTTTTACTTAATTTCTCGTCCGTCTCTCCGTTGATGAGGGTATAACGAAG
Source organism: Campopleginae sp. 14b (assembly GCA_030522525.1). Classification (NCBI taxonomy): domain Eukaryota; kingdom Metazoa; phylum Arthropoda; class Insecta; order Hymenoptera; family Ichneumonidae; species Campopleginae sp. 14b. Next base: position 28,740 of record JAPYYS010000623.1, on the reverse strand, counting down.
GGCTGAAGCGAGAGGGACAAAAACCTGAGACATAAGCCCATATCATCATATTTCTTACGTGTCAAATGATTCGTAACTACTTGCGAGTATATTCATTTAAAACAACGAGAATATTTACGTTCTTTACCAGCAATCATGTTCTCTGGACGTTTGCCTCGACGTACCGGGGAATTTTCTTCACTAACAATTATTCGAATGAACTTGTTGCCTGCGGAAATTATCATTCCAAGTTACGAGTGAGTTTTCTCAGGAAGTCAAAACTCAAAACTGTGACGAATCACAAATTTTATCGAAAAATTTGGTTAAAATTGAATTTCAATGATTTTTTTTTATTCCTACGAAAAAATTAGTTGTTCCGAGTTTTTTGGTTTTTGTATCATCAACGCGTTTATCGACTTCAATAACGCCAGAGCACCAAACGTTAAGGGAAGAAATATCCTCGCCGAAATTCGTAGTCTCTCTCCTTCCGGAGCATGACGATTAGGAATCGAATTATAATCATTCAGGAAGGAGATCCCAGAGACTCGTGTACGAGCCTTGTAACGAGGAGGAGACTATTTTCGGAGAAATGTAATAAGGAAGAACGTGGAGCCAAAGAAGAGTGAAATTTCGTCCATCTCACGGGGTCGTATGAGAACCGTTAAACAAGCAGATTGCGTCCTGCTCCTGTTCGTCTCGTAAAAGATATTCCCCGTAAACGTCTGTTCGAGCAACCAGCCCTCAGTTGGCGATTACTCTTTTATGAATTTATCGAGTTCGATTGATTGAACATTTGGTCCACTGTCCAATATTGTGTGTGACCCATTCCAGGACTCCTCGTCACAAATTCCATCAAGATCCAGAATCTTACGTCATACCAAACGAGCATTTATTACCCGGAGATTCAGACATGAAAATGATGGCCAAAATCTTCATGTTTATGGGACGAATCTTGGGTTTGGGGTAGGAATGAATTCATCATGGCATTTATTATAATATTTTTATTATATTTTTGATTTTTATATTTATTATATTTTCAAAACCACAAAATCGTTAGATTTGGAATTTGTTGCCTCGATCGATTAATTATTGCATTCTCGCGATCTCATGATGCATTGAAAAAATATGCGAAATTACGAATCTCGATTTAATCTTACCTGACTGGTCACATGTCGATCGAAGCCTGGAAGACACATCGAAACGTTGTCAAATATCAATCGACGAACAAGTGGCTGTTGCTTTTTTAAATACATTAAAAAAAAAAATTTTATTTCATTCATTTTCTCGACATAAAATTCCTGGGTTTCGTATTCGGCGAACATTTTTATTTCGACTCATTTTAGCGCAGTCACACTCCGAGTATACGTCAGATAAATGGATATTTTTCGACTATTTTTCGTTATTTTCGATGTATCGTTGAATAATTGGAATCAAAAAAGAGGGAGATGGAAAATTTTGGTTAGAATGTGAATTACGTTTTATGGAATAATTGTTTTTCCACTCGAGATATGAGATTTTTTTCAAGAGCGCAAGGTTAAAAGAAAAAATGCTGGAACGATTGATTTGCTTGCATTGAGGCATTTCAAAATAGAGTGCAGTGGCAGCGTGGGTTTGTTTTCATTGTTTCCTTTTATTTCTTTGGCATTACTTACAATTGGCAAATTCCACACTTTTGTCGCTCTCTCTCTGTCGCTCTCTGATTTTTTTACACATACACAGATTCAAACACACCCGTCCAGAAATGCGACCCAATATAGTTATCGTATCCCTCCATGTTATGGTACAACGTATAATTCAATAACGTATCACGTTCACGCGCATTGGTTCGTCGGAGTCGAGAAAAATGTATCAAATAATAAAAGAGTAGGACTAACTTTTTCGATTCCGAATGGGTAAAACGATTCAATACCGTTTACGCACCGAATTCGATATAATATGTACACACATGTACTACCTACGCTGTCACTGAAAATATATACATATATATAAAGATTGCGCATGTATAAAGAAGACATCAAGGAGCTACATCGAACAATATGATAAGAATTTAATAAAATTTGGTGATAATATTTTTTAGCATCAAATACTATTTTTTTCTATTTTTCGTCTGCATATTTGTCGAATAATTTGAGTTTACAATATGCAAAAGATATAACTATATGTATCTGAATCCTATGCTCACGCTCGGAAACTCAAGTGATCAATTACTCAAAAACTATGTAGAAAAGGATGTTGAAAAATTTGTATATTCATATTTAATACTAAAGAGTATGCTCACCGAATGTCATCAAATTCTAAAAATTCCGAATTTTCCTGTGCTTTTAACATGGCAACATTGTTGTGTGTGGCCACCCTCCTTAATCCTTCGAGCCACATTGTGGTACGTACGACCTCCCACGCATTTTTCGTCAGTATATTAATCATCCTCTACTCTTTCGAGGAAGATATCCCAGAAATTTTGGTTCTTTACAGCTCCTGGGACGTTATTGATGTGGCAAACTTGACCAGGCTACGGCCTTTGTTTTCGTAACAGTCCCGGGCCCAGTTTTAACATGGCATTCACGACTGGGACCGCAACTGTGGATAGTGAGAGAAATTGGGAAATCGTTACACATTACGGGAACATAGGTAATCCAAGGAATAAAAATGCATGGCTCAAAGGGCCAAACGTGAAAAAAAAATTGGAAATATTTTTTTAAATGTCAACTCAGAAATATTGCGATTAGCAAAGCTCATCAAAGGACTCCTGAATATTTTTTCATATAAATATAATACATATATGTATATATATTGTGTAATAGCATAGCCGGCGAGGAATGAAAACAAAAAAAACAGAGAACGAAAGGAAGAACTTCCGATGAATCGAGAATTTTTTTTTTTTTTTACGTTTCCGGAACTGTATCGTCGATAAAATGAAGTACCAAAGGCGAGTGATCTAAACAGCAAATGAAGCGAAGTGACAAAAGTCTTATGACATTAACGTTCTGGAGCAATTTCGTAACAAGTAAGAAAACGGTGTTGAAAACTTTAAATCGTTGAAATGTCCAATTTTCTTGTCCGTTCGGAAGTCGCTTCGGTGTTCCATATTGCGTGGAAATAAAAATTGAAGACCTGAGCTCGCGAAAAATGCAGGAATTTGAACAAAAGTTCCAAAAATGATGAATAATTATTTGGTAACCTTGGGAGGAATAATTCGTAAAGTGACTTATCCTTTCAAATTTTCATTAAAAATTATTTTATCCGCTCAAACAGAAATGATGAAAAAATTGCCGAGTGCCAACGAACCGGAACAATCCTTCGAGCACTTGTGTAAAGTTATCGGAAGGATTTGGAGTCAAAATGTCGAGTATAGTTGATCCTTTCAGAGCGAATGGTTGACATTCGATGGCAATGAGGATTTAAACACGTGCTTCTTTTCCTCGTGTGTCAAAATATGACAAAGGACTTTAATGCGTACAAATAACCTAATTTTCGTGAAATAATTACGAATAAACAACTACATCGATTCTCATATGTATACAACGTACAGACCCTTATTTCCTGATGTTCTTAATGATTTATTCCGTATCTATATGTACACGCAATTACACGACAATTTGTTTTTCCTATATTTATTTAAACAAATACACACCCACACACACATGCGTCCATTATTTTCTTAACAATTGTTGTATAATTTAGCACACATCCGCGTACGTTAAGTATTCCGAGATGTATCGTGAGCACGATAAATAATTATAATTTGTAGTTGTTTGTTATGTTTTTGTAGGCCGTGATATTTTCTCTTCGTTTTTTTTTTTTTTTTTTTTTTTTATCGTGGCCTTCGGTAAATCGGGCATCCCGATATCACTTTATGTTCTTTCCTCTTTGAGCTCGGGCTCTTGTCGTTCAATCTGTTATGTGATACTCTATCCTCCAACTATATATATACGCGCTTTGTCCTGGGTAGTTTGTGTCCGGACAAGCCATAATGCATGGTATAGTATCAAATTGACTTTCGGTCTAGAGATAAGAGCGCAGATATTGCATCGTGTGGCAGTACGAGCAGGGAATAACCCGAATGAAAAATAAAGACGAAAGAAAAAAGTGAATATGAATAAAACTTGCCAATTGGCTTCGCGTCGTATAAAATAATGAGATACAAATGATAAGCTTGGTCGGACCGGTTATTACAATGTTTTTCTCTTACTTTTTGTAACAGTACTCGCGTTACTCTTTTCACGTGCCTCTCTAGATGGACACGTGTCTTTAGGATCGAAGAATGAATTTGTACCAGGTTTTTTTACTTCACATTTGTTATAAAAATTTCTCGTCTATCTAAACTTAATAATTCGATATACAAACTTGCCCTCATCACCGAAATTTTTAACTCAATCTTACGCACATGTATATTTAGTTTTTCGCTTATTATACATTCGAGGGCAGTTGGACAACTCTATTCTTCATTCCTCTTCTCTTATATGACCAGAATTTCCATTTCTATAGATAAATAAACTCTTTTCGTCATCTATATTATTGGTGAACGTGTCTGTAACATTGGATGTCCACTCCGAGACATGATCGTCTTTGAGAAGGTTGGCTCCATACGACAATGTGATAAGAATTTAATAAAATTTGGTGACAATATTCTTCAGCATCAAATACGATGACAGAAATTTTTTTCTATTTTTCGTCTACATAGTTGTCGAATAATTCGAGTTTACAGTATGCAAGAGATGTACCTATATATATATAAATCCTATGCTTATGCATGGAAACTCTAGTGTTCAATTTCTCGAAAACTATGCGGAAGAAAAATCTTAAAAAATTTGTATATTCATATTTAATAGTAAAGAGTATGCTCACCAAATTTCATCAAATTCTAATAATTTCGAATTTTCCTCTGCTCTGAACATGGCAACATTGTTGTGTCTAGCCACCCTTCTTAATAAGATCAGAGTGCTCCAGTTGTGTCAGCCAATTGAGATCTGAGAAGATATATAGCTCAAGACGCTACGTCATACCACCTGAGCCCGTTCTTCGGGCTCTTCGGGCAGAGATATTCAGTGATCTGGAATTTATTGCAAAAATTTCAAGATAAATTATATTTTGGGACACTGCAATCTTCGTGGACAGGGAATGAAGATAATTTGCCACGTGGATCTTCAGAGGAATGATGTTTAGTGCATGAAACTAGAGAAATAGAGAATGCAATTGTCCCACTGCATGGACGGACGGTTGCACGATCAATCACTTCGTTTTAATCGTAACTTCGAGCTTGTTCGGTATCATGATAATAATTGAGGCTAAAAATTGCGAAAATTATTGTAGCACGAGAAATCGACGGAAATTTTCTAGTTCCCGGAATTTTGGCCAACGATTATTCCGATAATATCGATAGAGTTCGAGGCGACTCGTCGAAAAACATGGTAATTGATGGTGTAAAAGTCTCTCCGTGTGACAAATTTGTTTATAACTTGGTAGGCGATCCGCACGTTTTTGTAGCGCATTTATGAAACGTTCGTACATGTCCATCCTCTCAAATTTGTCCCTTTAATCTCTTTCTTAACTTCGGACTACATAACTACAAATTTACACAATATACAATGGCAAAAAGTCACAATTGGGTTTTGTTTTTTTTTGCTGAGGTGAAATCATCGAGGTTTACTTCGACGAAGATCCACAATGGTCACGACGCATCAAGGAATTGTTATTGTACACTCTCTTGCGGTATTTCAAATACGCGGATATATTGGCTTTTTATATTTTTTGGGTTCTGTTATTTGGAGCGTGGCAGTGACGAAATATATTGAGAATTTTTTGGTCCGGAAATTGGGCACCTGCGCGAGAGAGACAGCAGAAATAAATCGCGAGTTCCCGGCTGCAACCGAATGGTCGATATTTTTATAGATCCTCTTTAGAATAGTTGCAATTGCGATAAACATTTATACCGGTTTTCGATGTATTTACTTATGTGGATCTGCATTTTTATTGCGGTGAGAAAATTAAGGAGTTTCTCGCGAAAAATCGCTCGATCAATTCTTTTCCAAATGCCTCGCGTGTGCTTTTTCGCAATATATATAATTCCTTTTTATCTTTGACGTGTTTCAATAGTTTTGGGATACGACGATAGCATCGAGACCGGCATCACTCCGCGCCGGGGATCACGTGTGCTATAAGCACGTTTCCTTCGGATCGACATTTACGATCACGGTCTCCTGATTCGAGAGTTCCTTCTGGGCTGTGATGCCCGTGGGAATCTCCTCGAGTATCGGTCAAAGGGTCGTCGTCCTTGATACCGCCGCTGAGGGTGGAGGCGGAGGTGGAGGTGGCGAAATAACTACGTCAGGTTCACCCGCGAGATCGCAGTCGAACCTCCATAAAATACTCTCAGGGTGGTCACCTCCTGATCAACAGAACAATCATTCGTGGCAACGAACGGAAAAGCCTTTTCATTTGTTTCACATCGAAAATACACAATTATTTCCATTGTTTGTGACTTAAATTTGTTGAAGCAATGAAATTGCGTGAAATCTGTGAAAATCACTCCCCCATTGAAATGCGAGCCACGTCCAAAAATTAACAGGTAATTAAACGATAAAATAACGCTATAGTAGATTAATTAATTGAACATGATCTCAACAAGTTATGCGGTTCATCTGCTTGTGCCATGATGTAGCGTAAAAAAATATGAGCCTCGGTTATTTGTTTATTTCACAAATTCCTAATATGAGTAAATAATCGGATCGCTCACACTGAGAAACGATTTATTTATATGTACCAGGAATCGCTAACTGCTAACAAATGTAAATTTGGATATACGGTGAAATGAGTGTTTCTGAACGGTTAATGAATAATTTATTCGAGCCTTTCTCGATTGCCTGGAATAAACATTTGTTAATAGTTAATAAATTAATTATTCAGTGGAACGTACGTCTCTTGATAGCAAATTAATTTGATGAGCATAAACATTTACTGAGTTCGGGGAAATAAATGCGATCGGCCAAATCATTATCTTCGAGAAAATGCTATGACTATGAAATTTAATCGTGATAAAAAAGATATTTTTTGGCCTTTAACAAATTTTGTAACAGTTAATGAATGTTTGAGTAAAAGTACCGACTAAGTATATTTCCTCATTATAAATAAACTGTTTTTTCAGTGGGAGATTCCTTTTGCATTTAATTCCGTTGCATTGAAATCAACTGATTGGGAAATTGATTAAAAGAATAACGATTCACGTAAAGACGAATGTGCGATACAAATTTCCGGATGGAAACATAATTCAAAAAGTGGGCGACAAATTTCCTCGTAAATCCAATGAACGTTTGAGTAAAACTTCTAACTAAATATATTTATTCATTATAAATAAATTGTTTTCTCAGTGTACTTTTTTATCCATTAAAAATATAATATTCCGTTAAACATACTATGAACCCCGGAGAGTCAATTTTCAGTGAATGAATGTATAAAATTGCGAGTATGGCTCAAAGAGCTGAGGAGGATTTTCATTAGACTGTAAAAATTGAATAATTAATTGAATTCAGGAAAAAGTAGTCAGTCCTGATATAAAGGTACGTAACGAAGCGTCGTATCGACTGACCTTGACCCAGAGTAATGCCCGAAGAACCCCGTCTCGTCCTCGGGGGTGGTTGTTGATGTTTGTGCGTGTGACTGTGACTGTGGGAATGGGAGTGGCAATGTGTGTGACGTGTGTGCGTGGGTGTAACCCGACACGCCGATGGTGGTGGCGGCGGCGGCGCTTGCTGCAATTGCTGTTGCGGCTGCTGTTGCTGTTGACGATGATGCTGAAGAGGAGGCCTGTGCTAGGTGTTCCCTCCACGGCACGGAGCCACTTGATCGAAGCTCAATGATTTCTTCATCTCCGTCATCGGCAATGCACCAGCCTCCTGCTAAGATAATCATTCGACCCAAGGCCCCAATGTTAGCAACATCGAAAAATTTATATTCACCAACATTTTTTCTCTCCTTTTTCTATTTTATTTCATTTTTTCTTTCTCATCGAGAAAGCTATGTGAGGGTGAAATTTTTCTTTTGTTTTTTTTTCTTTTACAATTTTTTAATAAGCAATTATCGGAAAATTAACCAACCAATTTTTTTTACCGATCAAATGCGTACAAATAGTACAAAAAACATTATGGACAGCAATTTTGTGAGGTATGCATTGTTTGATTTTAATTTCGTTCAATCAATGTTGAGCTTTCCCCCTTCATTCGTCTCTATATTCATCGCAATTATCTTGCAATGCTTTTGTTTGCGCTTGCCATATTTATCTCAATAAAATCGGGGTCGAGTCTAAATATTCGTTGCTCCATATTTTGTAAAAAATGTAATATAACAACACGCTGAAATGAACGAGATAAACCTGCAATTTCGTGCCGTAACTCAATGCTACCAATCTATAAAAGGTCGTGTGTTTTTCACTAACAAAAAGAGTATTAACTCGCGTTAGTTAAAATGCTTCAGTCGAATCGATATTTACACTGGCTATAAGAGGCATGGGCACACTCTATATGAAAAACTGCGTAGTGTGCAAATACTTTTTGTTAGTCACTGTCCATGATCAAAATGGAACTTTATTATAAAACGTTCAACAATTGAACGGAATTCTGGAACGACCGTGGAGAAGCGAATGAATTGAGAGAATGTTGAATTTTCCTAAGGATTTATGAGCTTTGGCACGATCCATTTGATCTGGAAAATCTGTATTTTTGCCATGAAAGATTCTGCAGCTAATTAATGTTGATCGAAAATACGAGTTTTTACGAAACCAAGAAATTTTGATGAAACTAAAAAAAAAGGGCAAAAATAGATCCTGTAAAAATTGATAGAAGACGGAGAGAATTGAATTTTTGTTTGCCTGATTTTTAAGCTAACTCATCAAACTCTGATCATTCTGAAATTGCAAGGACTAGCAGTTTTTGCGGTTGCCCGGAACAATTGGAACCGAAAAGTTATGGAATTTTTTCGTTTGGTACGAAACAAAAGATCGAACGTTCAATTTTCCCTATGCAAAGACTACGAAATGCTACTTTTTGCAATGAAAAAGGTTCTCGTTGTAGCCAGTTGCTGGAATGTTCTCCGACCAGCGGTGCGGTCATATAATCGTGCAAAAAACGTTTCATACGCCTGAGGGGAAAATATGATTGGCCACGAGACCTTGCCGCTCGGACCACAATGCATATTCAGCTTGATTCCGTTAGATACGATATAAACTTTGGTGACTTATCATGGTCGTGCCTTACAGAATCTTGCTAGCGTTTTTTTTCTTCGAGGAATGAAAAATCATGCTCTACTGGCGATTTGACATCGAATCGACAATTTACGAACGTTAAATGTTTTCCGACAGAGACGCCATTCGATGAAAAGACAATCATACGAATCAGACCATTAAGACGATTATACGTTAATCGGACCTTACCTATCTCGGATGCAATTCATCAAATTGATTTCCTGTCTTCAACTAATCATTGCGTTATTATTTGAAAATTACATGAAAAAATATGTACGAGTATGTACAAATTTTTCGACATTTAATTACAGTTACAATGTTCAATGAACCATGCGAATCAGATTGGGAGATAAAACGAAGAGATATAGATACAGAAACACAGATAACTAAATATTTGGATATTGATGTTCGGTAGGTGCATGGAATTTTCGGTTGGAAGTAATCTACTGAAGTACTGTTTAGTCTGTTTGCGAATAATTCTCCCAAACATCGATGCACCAAGAATTTCGACCACTCTTCGAAAAAAATCGTATTTTCATTTGGATTTTCGTTTACGTTGTGAAAATAAATACAATTCCATCGATTTGATGTAAAAAGTAATTTTGCCGTTAAGGCGCCCAACGCATGTTCGTGAAGAGCTCACAATTGGCACTCAAAGGCAACATTCTTTTCGAATTTGTCAAAGAATTACGAACATGGGAAAAAGAACTGTAATAAAGGAAAAATATTTGATGAAAAAAGACGTGAGAAATATTTCGAAAAAGAGAAAAGGATTGAAAAAATCTGCAACGTATACAGGTCGTTTTAATATTCCCTTCGTCTAAGTATAATTAAGCATACGTGATCGGAAGTATAAAATGAAGCCTCGAGGCGGCGATACATTGAGAGAAAAATTTGCAATTATTTCATGCAATTATTTCGACGAGCTCAACTCATTATTGGTCGAGCAAACAAGTTCGTTCGTGGAAGAGCGTGTAATAAAGCAAAACGTACGTGTTAAATGTGTATACGTGTTTACACGCATAAATCGGTTTTGTGCGAACCGGTAATTACGGAAGCGCACTCGCTATCAATAACTAATAAATTATCGAGCCACTTGGAGATTGAACTCTCGCATAGCAGCGATTCCTCTCGCCTCGTATTCGCCAACCATTGTCGATATAAGTTATGGGAAATCTAGTCATGCGTTGAGAGGCAACAAATCGTGTCCCGTTTCTCCATTTTCAGGCGTATACTAAATATATAGAGAGAGAGAGAGAGAGAGACAGAGAGCATTTGGATACAAACACATCGCATAAATCGTTAACAAGTTCTGCGTGACACGTGCGAGGGAATTTATGCGCTTTGACAAGAGTTGCACTCCTGAATCCGTCGACGATTCTTCCAAGACTATTTTCCTTTGGCCAGCAATAGATTTTGATGAACTTAACCCGAGCATAAAAAATCTACACTTATTTTTTTTTACATTAAAAAAATATCGAAAAGAATGAAAAATGAAAGAAAAAAAATGGAAAAATGCAGTCGCCAAAGTAATTCGGAAGTGTTTTTCGTCGGTAGATTCACGGGCTCGTCATGCAGGACAGGACTTACACCATTTAGCCGAGGTATCTCGATGCTCGGTATATATGTTGTTTCCTCATTTAGGCTGCCGCTGCAATAGCGACTTCTTCGTAATGACGAGTGGGGACTGCAGCGACTGCAGTGTGTCACCGCAGACCGTGATCGGGCTTTAGCCGAGGGTTTTTGACGTGAGCCACAACGCACCGCAAAACGTAATTCCGAGGCCATTTCGGCACACAATGACTGTTGTTGATATGTCGACCAATTTCAGGTCATTGTCAGCCGTTTGAATATGATTTATCGATTATGTGAAGTTTCGAATGAATACATTTCAATTTTCCCGTTCATCCATTATGAAGTTATTGTTAAATATTAAATATTATTGTATGAGGTAGTAAAATCAATTAATTAAGGAGCGGTCATAGAAAATGTATGATTTACATTGAACATTAATCGTTCGTGCAGTTCAATCAGTTATTGATTTTTTTTCGATTTATCGTTATGGTCGAAATTTTATAATGAAAATTCAAAATTCATGAAAATTCATTCAGAATGAATTATCATGGTCGAGCGAACATTGGGTAAAGGAATCATGATTCGAATTGGACGGATAAAGATTTCATAATGAAGATGAACAATTATGGAAACTCATTCAGGATTAATTGCCATCATTGTAGAAAGATCAGTGGAGGAGAGTTTTAATTGCATGCCCGAAGAGCGAAACGGACGAGGATGTGAGAAAAAAAAGGAGCATGGAATTCACAAGAGAATTGAGCAATTTCATCGCGAAATCGATTATACGGTTGCCGAATAGTTCAAAGCGTCGTTGCAAGTTAGTTCAGGAGGAGTGGAGCAAAGAGGCAAGCGGAGGAGTAAAGGGTGAGATGGGTATTGGATTGTGCATGTCCGAAAGGGTAAAAGTTGCGTGAGGACGGTGATAGTTGTCGTCATGGGAATGATTGTCCGGTCGAAAAGCGAAAAGCGGAGGGTGGAGGGCAACAAAGCGGTTTGTACGATGGTGAAGGTAGAATAGTAAAGGGCGTAGGGAAGTTTCGGTAGGATTCGAGGATGGACGGTGATTGAACAGTTTCGTCGAGTGGAGACGATAATTAGGAAAGCCCAGAGTGGTTATTGACGAACCGAGTTTCGAAGTAGACGTCACGTTTATAAATACATGATGGCCGAGGCGTCGCGGTTGAGATTGATAGAGAACGAGCGTGACAGATAGAGCGACAGAGACGGCCGGACGAGTAGTCACGAACGGGCGGAGCAGCACAGCCAATACACATATACAAAAATATTACAATAAGATAATAATAACAAACATATATATAGATATATATATATATAATTACGAAATACAAGACAAATTAATGATAAACCGCATATGTCAGTATCATGCAAAATGCCGGAAATAACCGAAAGTACTGGAATCTTTTTCCCATACAGCGAATCAAGGCAACCGCGTTACGACTTTTTAAGTACACATCCGTCAAGAGTGTTGCACGAGTTACTTCCGAAGACAATAATACAACTTTTCCAGCAAACAACATGAAATTTCAAGTACCCTTGGTTTGCCATCGTTTTTGCCAGATTTATATGTTCCGGAGTGACTTTTAAGGAGGTTGGCTTCATGCGACAATATGATAACAATTTAATAAAATTTGGTGATAACATTCTTGACCATCAAATCCGATGATACCATTTTTTTTCCATTTTTCGTCTCCATAGTTGTCGAATTACGTGATTTTACAATATGCAAAAGATATACCTATATATATCTGAATCGTATGCTTATGCATGGAAACTTAAGTGTTGAATTATTCGAAAACTATGCAGAAAAAAAAATGTTAAAAAATTTGTATATTAATATTTAATACTAAAAAGTATGCTCACCAAATTTCATCAAATTCCAATAATTTCGAATTTTTCAATGCTTTTAACATGACAACATTGTTGTGCGTAGCCACCCTCCTTAAAGGGCGGTTACTTTTCATTTCTTTATGGTTGCACTGATTCTTTAGGGTGACTCCGTAACTATTGCAATAATCGTAAAATCCCCTAATTGAGAGTTTCATTCATTCAAATATAACGATTGGATTTTGTGTTGTAGTCGTTCGTAGTGGTGGTGATTTTTCACGATTCGTGAATTTAATGCGAATCAACTCTCAATGTTTTCTGCATGGAAGATACGAAAGCAGTATTCATTTGAATCACTGCCTTGTTCATTTTCTATTTCTATTCGACGAATAATTGAAAGAAAAATTGGTAAATATTTCGAAAAATAATTTATCGTGCAGAAGAAAATATTTTTCAAAGTCTCCTTCGAGTGTGACAAAGGTCCGACCAGAAGGAGATTTTGATGGGGGATCTCGAGTATGCAGAATATTTGGGCTCTCTTTTGTATTCGTGGCTCGTGAATGCTTACGTGTGGGCGTGTGTGTGTGTGTGTCTGTGTGCGGATTCAACGATAAAGATAAGAAATTATTCTCACCCTGCTGGACTGGGCATTCTTTTTGGAGTTCCAGCAAAACTCGAGGATGGCGACGACAATTGCTAGGGCGAGGCCGCACAGCAGAACGACGAAGACTCCTCCTGGAGGGAAAGACAAAAATTAGGAGAAATAAGAGAACGAGTCCGAAGGCATGAAGGAAGACGGAAGTAGCTCATTAGTTCTGTGCCGGGGGTGTTTCTTCTTTTAATTTCTTTCGGAATCGCTCGGGCTTAAAGCATGTTCTAGCAGCGTAATGTCCTTTTGTGAGTTCGTTTAAAAAAAAGGCTTCTCCAAAAAGATCAATGAGTGAAAAATCCCCAAGTCATAGTCAAAAGACCTTCGCTGACCTATTTGCACTTTTCGAACTTTCTTTAATTATATGACCGAAAGTTGTTTTCGAACTTGCCCCAAGAATTACTGGGACCTTTGACCCCTTTGACAGAATAAAATTTCGAGCCCCTCGCAGAACAAGCAAGATTGACACAACCGATTTTTCGTCTTGTGAAGTTTCTTCTACCGCATTTTCTGGCATTATGTTTGCTCGATGTAAAAGAAGAAGCAAATCAAGACTCACGACTGGAAAATCGTGAGCGCAATATCTAACGACCATGCTTAAGCAAGGGACCATTTTTTACTATACAGTGATGCTATAAACATGTCTCTCTGTATACGTATGGTGGGGAAGCCCAAAGGCGCTCAAAGTTTTTCCATGAAATCCTTCCAGACTGCGTTGGAAATCTTTTGCAAGATCGTCTGTTATATTTCTTTCCTATATACATATATGCATTATCTCATAGCCGCAAAGCTTTCGTTCAAGTTTTCCAATTAAATTGCGATCTATGAGAATCGACGTCGTAGCAGAGCTCGTAATCAACGAGATTAGCGAATGATAAACGGTACCCGTGATGGCTGGACCTCCACATATAAATATGGTCGATAACATTGATTCGAAGAGCGTGTTCCTATCATCGAACATTCATAGTAATCGAAAATCTCCATTTGCTCCATCACTTTCCAATTCCCTCCCTAGAAATTAGTTATTTAAAGAAAATGAGCTATTTTGGCCCAGAATCTAGTCGGCCACATTGTTTCGGGCGATCGAATCTTGAATATGGTCGATAACACACTGAGAAAACAGTCCATGTATAATAAAGAAATATATTTAGTTGGTATTATCTTTGTTATCACGATCAAATTTCATAGGCATAGCATTTTCTTGCAGATAATGATTTGTTTGGGTTTCTATTTCCCTCAACTCAGTAGATGTTTATGGTCATCAAATTCATTCGCTATCAAGAAACGTTACGTTTCATCAAATGATTCATTTATCAACTATTAACAAATGTTCATTTCAGACAATCGAGAGAGGCTCAAATAAATGATTCATCCATTGTTCCAAAACAGTCATTTCGGCATGTCCAACTTTACAATTGGTAGCAGTTAACATCTGGCACATATAAATAAATCGTTTTCCCAGTGCATTAAATCGACGAGCGTCCTTTTATCATGAAATATTAATTGCAGTTGAAAATCTCCATCTGCTCCATCGCTTTTCAAATCCCTCTCTCGAAATGACTTATTTAAGATAATGAGCCAAAACGGTATAATCTAGTCGGCCATATTGTTTCGGGCGATTTAATCTCAAAGCTCTTCAGAATTATTAACGACTCTAGAAATCCTGATGAGGCAAGAGAAATTCCCACGACTCTAACAAGCCCCAGCGAATCAACAACCAAGAAATTTGCAACTAATTATTTATGGAAATGATCCTCTTCAATTATTACGAGAGTTTTACTGATTTTCTGCGATTGTTTTATTCTGTATTGTTATTTTTTTCGTGCGTGGACGCGAGAAAAACAGTTTTCTTACGTTCTATTTCATTTTCCATTGCGTGAATCACATTTTCATCTTATGAGATCTGATGTCGGGATTTTCCCATGCATATGACGCATAAACGTGCAAGTTTGAGCTGAAAAAAAATGCAAGCCTTTGTCCGCCGGGTTGAGCAAGCAGGATAGTTATTGACTCCGGCGCTCGGGTCGCAAGACCATCTCCCATACTAGTCTTTCAAATCTCCTCGAAAGTCTCGAGTCACGGACGACGGGATGCATACAAGTTGCATTCAAAGTGCATCGGCTTCCCACAGTGACATGGCATAAGACAATCTCCAGTTGAGCCACGTGCTCTCATCGAGCCTTGACTCAGATGAAATTAATTTTTTGTTTTACCAACTCTGTGAGAGTGGCTCGATTGGAAAATACGTGAGAGCTTGAGCATTAATTTAATTTCTCCAAACTTGCTGTATGCTCTATTCAAAATTCATGAAATTTTTGCAGTCTCCAACTGAAACGATACCTGACAATATTCTCCAGCGTATCAACAACATTTTCAACAGTGGAAACAAAAAAATATGACAGTCCTCTCACGACTCCAAATAATGCTCCGAAACTTTTTCAATCAAGTGTCCAGGGATATAGATTTTCTTTTCAAACATATTCGCTGATAAAGTTTTTCTCGAATGAATTTCATGACATGTTTGAAACAATACTGAACGCATATTCCTCCGCATATCATTCGTTCTATCTTCAACCGTTACGTAGATAAGATTCATGTACAAGTTTTCTTGGTCTTCTCGTTGATCTGGCTTACGTTAGTTCTTTCGTCTCCTCTCGAGTACCGCCATTTTTTCCTCAGCAAGAAAACGTTCTTCACGTTGTCCTACTGCACGAAATATCCTACCACGTAGAGCCAACCGAAAAACGAAGAAGAAAGCCCACTATGTATTCATGGCAGCGGTCGCTGTTGCCGCTACTTTATCAAAACTTGGTCATCTCTCTGTCCGAGTACTATGCCATCATCCTTTTCCCCTCTCTCTCGCTCTTTCTCTTTATCGTCATTCTCTCTCTTGATCCACTCGAAATCCGACTGGACATTTCGGTGGTTATAGGCATTGGAGCTGAGCAACAGTGGAAGTTCCTCCTTGCTCGTTTTGATAGACAGAAATCCTCGACTACCTCCATCCGTTTCGTGCTTCGAATGTCCCAAAAAATAATTTTTTCCTTCATCCCCTTTGAACGCTGCATGTTCTTCATGAAAATCCCCTTTTTTTTTCGCAACAACGTTTTTTTTTAAACTGCAGACTTTAAAATATTATACCGCGGTCGCATCAAACGTCTAAACGACTCCGGAAATGATTTTTCCCATCACGAGAAGATCTTCATTGTACATTTTTCTTCTACAAAAAATCCGATCGCAATTAATTATCTCTAAAAATTTAATCAACGGGTTGAAAATCGAGTTTGAGCAAAAACTACTCGACCAAACCAGATCATATTTAGTACATCTATCCATGAGACTTACGTTCAATTGATGATCCTAACCCAGACATCAAATTATCAGAATAAACACATTTTCGATCAGGTTAGAGTTTTTTTTTTCTCAAAATAATTCACTTCTTTCTTGCAATTAAAATTACAAAATCAATCAAGTCAATATGAAGGCAGCGAGTAGAGAACAATTATTTCATGACCTCCCTCAACAAATCGATAACTTGACCTCTGATTTTGTTAATTGAACCTTACATATATACACATATTTTATTTCAAGTTTGAAGGAAATAAAAAAGGATTATCTGTCCTCCAAGAATATCTTTAGTGGCCCTTGATCGAAATCCCTAAGAGAAGTCGATACATCAATTTTATAGGTTGCACAGTTTTTCGAACAAGATTTTACGACGGATTATTCATATCTTAAAACGTATTCTGATCTTTTATGTAAGATCTTGTGGAAGTAACGTTCATTTCTGAGAATAAAAAAGCGAATAATATAAGGTTATTGCCGAACTTTGGTGGTGGCGGTATATCTGTTGAAGAATTACATTGAGAAAGCCTTAAGCTCATAAACAGATACATAATGTAGAGTCGGGGCGATATAGAAGGCGACGAGGAAAATCGACATTAATGGAAGAGAATGATGCGCAACTCTGTCATGGAAGTGTATTTTAAGCTTTTTTAAGGATCTAGAAAAGCCAATGATGGAAAGAAAGAAGGAGAGAGAGAGAGAGAGAGAGAGAGAGAGAGAGAGAGGAAAAGAAATAGAAGTTTTTCTTGTATTATTAACGTTCTGGTCTAGACATCGAGGGACTAAAAACCATGCTATGTACATGTATAAGATTGCGTACCTGAAGAACTTCCAATTGATCGAGAGCTCGAGGGTCTATCGATAAAGGGTCAGGCTTATTGCCGGAAGAAACGAGGAGCCAGAGATTCCGAGAGCTTCCTCTCTTTATAGACTATCAGAATTTTTCTCGCTCTTTCATTCGAATTCTCTTGACTATTTTTACAGAAAGCATTGTGGTTGAACTCTGATATCCTAAGGTATATCTATCCCAAGATGAGAAGCGATAAGTGAGAGCAGACCGTCTTTATCATTCTCTTTTTACCACTGATGCGAAAATGAAATTTTACGATCATCAATTCGATATTTTTCACGTCAAACGTCCTGGATCATTGTGGATGAAATTGAAACGCCTTCGCTGAAGCCCCTTTATATAATTCACTTTCAAATTCGTCAAGTGCTTTTTGAGTTTGATGGATAGTTTCATGGTGTTTAACTGAAAATGAGAGACGAAAAATTGCCTGATGACAAGGGAATTGATCGTATTTTTTTGTTTGTTTTTTGAGAATAAATAATGTGAAGACAAAAAATTGATCAACGAAAGCCAAAGAAAAAAAGGGCAACGAATAGGCTGCGTCGCAGCCGGAAATCCCAACTGATTGGATAGATTAAGTCCTCGTTTGATTTGAGCCATCACGAATCTTCCATGGCTTTTTTAACATCAGCCCGCGGCTCACCATAAGTCAGAGAATATCTGTTCGAGCAGTATATTTTAGGGTGAAATTAAATAGAGAGCCAGAACCGTTGGCGGTGGGTCACAGATAGTTAATTTCGGTGGATTTACGAGCGGATGATGAAGTGAACGTGGACGACGGAAAGCCGAGAGTTCTCCACTTATCGGCCGTGTCGGTGGGGTTGTGCGGAAAGGCAGCGGATATGAAGAATTCGGCGTCATTCTCGCTCGGTAGTTATATCCCTCTTTATCACACATATGGAAATTATCAGGGAAAGAGAAAGAGAAAGGAAGGAAGTGACAACGAGGAAGAGTCCCGACGACGCACGTGGATTTACATAATCCCACGAGACCCAGTGATTTAGGTGACGTCCGCAGACAACCCGGAAGCCCAAAGTTTCGAATCGCCGGGACACCCGTTAGAGTAGACCATAGATATAGAAAGATTATTGTGCCGGAGAAGAGACTGGATAAGAAAAAACAGAGAGCAGGAGGGGCTAGACAGACGAAAGGGTAGGAAGACGTCACGGTATCGTTTTCATCCGGTTGCTTTTCCTAAGTTTCCCAAATACCATGCAACCCCGAATTTCATCCCTCGAGGTGCCTCGGATCTGTACCCAAATTTTCGGGACTTCATGTTCCATTAAGAGTTCCTTAAATAATCGTTATACGCGAGAAAAGCCAATGATCCGTGCGTTATGGGAAAACATGGGGAATTTACCATTTTTATCAATACGTATTCATGCGTTTCAAAGCGTCACAACGTGAGATCTGAATCAAGTTGGAAATATCGTAATTAGCTCGAAATTCTCTCTCTCTCTCGCTCTCTCTCCTGTTTGATCTCTCTTTTCCCCTCTCTCGATGGCGGCAATGCACGCAGCAAAGTTATGTGGTAATACCATGTGGATGAGCTCGAAATAGCGAAGCCGTACATGAATTTGCAGAGCTGAAATTACAGAACACGCGCCTATATCTTCGGGCTATAGTAGATCAAAATATATTAGAAATTATCGTCATCGAGCCAAGTTTTCCCTCTGGCTCCTGCAGAGTAAGAGAGAGAAAGAGGGAGAGTGCTGAGAGCATGCGAGCAAATTTACAGATACCGCTGTGCTGCAACGAGCAATTATGCAAAGTTTCGAAGATTCGTGAATGTTTCAGAATGTATACACCTCCGTGTATGTGCGACGGGTGTTCATTGCCAAGGACAATAAATTGATTGTTCCGGTTTCAATCCCTGACAAGCGTTAATTAACGTGCGGCAACTGTATTCCTAAAGGCGCGTTGAAGAAGCAAAAATAAAAACTTTCAATGTTCAACGTGTTCAACGCACTGAGAAAAGGATTTATTCGTACGTACCAGGATTTGTTAACTGCTAACAAATGTAAAGTCGGATACGACGAAATACAAGTTTTTGAATAGTCGATGAATCATTTATTGGGGCCTCTCGGTTTTGTTTGAAATAAACAATTGTTAATAATTAATAAATGAATCATTCAATAAAACGTAACGTTTTTTAATAGCAAATGAATTGCATGATCATAAACATCTACTGAGTTAAGGGAAATAGAAGCGATCGAACAAATCATTATCCTCAAGGAAATGCTATGCCTATGAAATTCGATCGTGATGAAAAAAACATTTTTTGACCATTAACAAATTTTGTAACAGTTAATGAATATTCGAGTAAGAGTGCCAACTAAATATATTTCCTTATTATGAATGAATCAGTATGAGATACCTTTTGCATTATATTCCGTTGTATCGAAATCAACTGATTGTGAAACTAATTAAAAGGATAACGAATCACGTAAAGAGGAATGTTTCAGGCGACACAAATTTCCGTATGGAAACATAATTCAAAAATCGGGCGACAAATTTTCTCGTAAGTCCAGAGAAGAGTGGCCTGAAAGGGCGAAAGAATACTCGAGTCGAAAGCTACAGGAGTTTTTCCACTTTCGTAACGTTCAGTCTATAATAACATACTTTAAACTCGAAATGACTGATGAAAAGTTGCGATCGCCACTTCTCAAGTAAAAAGTTTGGTGCCATGTGCAAGGCAAGTTCGAGCCTCTTCTCTCGTTGTTCTGACACGAGGACATACTTTTTCCTTCGTCTCACTCTGGCTCTTTGTATTTTTCCGTAAAGGTCGTACAGTTATCTCCTTGTCGTGAAATTCCTTCACGTCTTCACCCTTAAAACTGGAAAACTCTGGCACAGCCAGAAACGATGGACGTGCAGCTCACCTTGGCTCTGTCCGCTATTGCGTTGTGCACTTCTTTCTCTCAAATCATTTGATTTTTCTCTCCTGCTTTTTCCTTTCCCAGCTCCAATTCTGTCTCCTTTTAATGCAACTCACTTATATACACCGTTTGCACCCAACAACCAGTTTCTCTTTTCCGTATACGCCGAGGTATGTCACCCTAACGCTACAAATCGTACTGCCACATAAATATATATGTGCCTGTATATCTGTACTTCATACTCTCGAGGAAACTCTGATTAACGAGAAAAACTTGGACAATCTCTCGAAACTCTGCGTCCGCGAAAAGACGAGAGCGTCATTCACATTCTTATATATACACGAATGCATGCTCATATATAGCTGTAGATAGTGCCGATTCACTTTGAAATTGGAAATTTTCTTCAGTTCTCGAGACGTATCTTTAGAGAAACAAGAGTGCCAAAAGAGAAGTGGAGAGAAGTGCAAGAGCGAGAAAGAGAGAAAGTAGCTGCTGCAACACGAATCGTCTGCTCGCTGCTAAAAATCTTGGTCAAGAGTAATATGGCTTCCCATTCATCGTGCGCTAATTATCTACGACCGTATTTTTTCACGTTCCCATATAATTACTGCATCATAACACCAAATTTACGAGACTTATCTGAAAACGTGGTTTAACTTTTAGAAAGCTCGAGGATCCCAGATACGTATCTAACGAAAGTCCTGATGAATCTACCTCAGAAAAAATCTCTTTGTCTCCGAGGGTTCTTGGCGCTAGATGCCGGGAGGATCAAGACTCAATTCTCTTCTCGGATTTTTTTTCCTACTGAAGGGCTACTGCCCTCATTAAGTTCTCGTACGTCTCATAAGCCCTTTGATCGTTTTTACGTACATCCGAGCAGCAGGAATTCTCTAAAGTTGGAAAGCAGGATTTTGGAAGAACACACACACCTTTTTGGTGAGTGTTATAATTTTGAAAACAGCCCCACGTCATCGTCAGACTGTGCGATTAAACTAAGGGCGAGATAAGTTTCTGCTTTATATTCCGAGTGTGTTTTGTGGCTCTGTTGCTCCATATCCCACGTCTCCATATTTATATACATGCTTTAGTATTAAAATGTAAATATATGTGAAAATTCATATATAGATATGTGGAGAAAAAATATATATATATGTTTATATATTGGTGGAGGAGCTCTCGACGTCTTTTACTTCAGGAAAGACGTTCTGTCGAGTACATTTGCCAGTGCGGTAAAGTGGCCACTCGTGCTAAAGTTACACAGCGGGAAAGGTAAGAAGAAGAATGAGGGGCGCGCGCAAAAGAAGTCGGTAGAAAAAGTGTCGCTGGTGCGGGGTGCAGCGATGAGACGAAGCAGGGGAGTATGAAATATATAGAGTGCGAGGAGCGAGGGTAAAGAACGAGGCTCCTCTGTGTTAAGGGTGGAAAGAGATTTAGTAGCAAAACGAGGTGAAACTGTGGCGAAAAGCTCTGCGGTTTCGACACACGCCCGAGCGTTCACATACATTAGAGAAGAGAAGAAGAAACATAAGGGAGAAGGAGGAAACGTAGCGCGTGTCGTTCAATAGCAAAAACTTGTTGCGACTTTCATGAGTTGCAAGTTAAGTATCTTGAGACAAAAACAAAACCTCAACTCCGAGCAATGATTTCCGTAAGGATGCACACGCTCGCAGTCTCGTCCACTTGTAGAAGAAAATTATGTGACCTTGACTGAACCGGATCTTGGTAATCATATTCGAGGTAAAAAAACATTATATATATAAGTCGAGTTTTATTTCGTTTTTGTGAATATTCTCGATTTGTTGTAAAATTGAGTTGTGGAGAAAAAAAAAACAATTTCTCGCATTTTCTTACTTTCTCCAGGGCGAAGTTGTTTTTTTCGACTAAAACTTTTTCCTCCGTACGCAAGGGTAGACCGGAATTACTAGACGATCTATGATCTTCATGCGTATATATATACATGTCTTAGAGTCCATATTTTCTTCTCGTTAGACTTTCTTGTCTGGCAAAGCGTCTCATTAATCCCACAGAAAATTTTAACACACTCAAGACCGCAAATTCACATCCAGCCCGTGTCCATGAAGTAACGTAAAACACGTTTTTTTCTTTCTTTTCGGAATTAAACTATTTTCTCACAGTCTACAAAGTCGGAAAAGCCACAAATCTTTTTGGCAGAAGTTTTCGTTACATAGGTATTAATTTATTGAATGAGTGAGATGCAATTTTTTGGTCCTTTACAAAAAGATTTTCGTACGACCAGAAAAAAGATTTATCAAAAATGAACAAAATTTATTTGACTGAATGAAAATTATTAGTCTTAATCCCAACCTAATTGGCGGTCATTGGTTTCGAATAATTTTATTTATTTAATATAAAAATCTTTTTAATTGTTCAAAATAAGTAGAAATTTCATTTAAACGTAATAAATATGTCATTTAATTTAAACAATATACTTATTTGAATAAAATTTTATATCTATAAAAAATAAACCTCATTATTTGACAAAAAGAAATATTTGTTGGAATTCAATAAATAAGTATCGAATTCAAAAAAAAATTTAATAAATATTTATTGTGGGTGTTTCATTTGTCATAAATTTTCTGCAATAATCATTTCCAAACCTGGAGACGATTATAGTTTACAGAATCCTAGAACTTGTCGACCCATTTCCATGTGGAATTCTCTCCAATTTCACTCCGCTCAATTTCATAGAGTTAGTCAAATTTCCACAGAAAGTAACTCGGTTATGGAACCTTTGTGGGTCAAACGACCGGCTAGAAAAACATTTTCCCGGCATTCAATTTTTTCCGTTTCCCTGGCAAAGCTTCCAAGAGTGTGGCTGCACAGTGACTCTGTTTCAAAGCACTTTGCTGGGGTGCAAAGGCCAAAAGAAGGCCAAACTCGGCGATGCATCAACCTTCGGTTGCTTAGCTTGGAAAATTAGCCCATGTCGTTATCAGCATCGAATCGATAATTTCTCATGAAGATATTGATCGTGGATCTCAACAAATTTGTCTTGGCTAAGCCACGAACTTACACAATATGTTGAGTCAAAAAAGAAGAGGGTTAAATTGTGAACATAAATATGTTAAATTTTAACGAAGAAAAAAGGGAGTCTGGCGTAAGGCCAAGAAAGCTGCGGCAGAATGTTGTGGAAAAATATCAGTCTCGCATTTCCAGTTGAAAGTACTGAAAGGTCCGATAGTAACGGGAGAAGAGAAAATAACGAGTAAAAATACACCGGTGTAAGAATGTATTTCATTTGTCTTTCGTTTTTCGTGTTCAAACTCACCTATGTTTTCGACCCCAAGAGCATTCGCTTTGCTCTCTTTGCTCTTTTCATCTCTGTTACACACGTCCCCGGTGTTTTTCCACCACTTGTCGTACAATATTTGTATGACGCCTTTCTCCTGCAGTTCCAGAATAGCTAGTGATATTTTGTCTCGCCATGGAGATCCTGCGAACAGGAGAATAGGGGAAAAAAGATAACGTTTACCGGTCTCGACCTTTCTGTTTCGTCAAAAATACCTTAACAAAAGTCGTTATTATACGTTTCAAGCTTTCATGACAACTGGCGACAAGGGTTCTCGTGTAAAGTCTACGGAATGTGAAAAATGACAGTTTTCCTTCGTGCGTGTAAAAAAATGTGAGACAAGTTCCAGGAAACGATAAATTTTCTTCTCGTCAGAATTACGACTGGCAACTTTATATTTGGGTCGTTCGAGTTGGCGCAAAATTACGTTAAACTTGGCTGGAAGTTGAAAAAAAAAAAATATAATGAAATTATTTGGAATCGTTGAAGCTGCGAACGCACCTTTTGGCGTAGCGATTCCATATCCTTTACTATCCAGTAATCCTCCGATTTGGGTAAGATTACAATCCCGTTGTACCGCGTAATCCAGCATAGTCGATTCCATCAGAAATGCATAATCACCCTCAAGTACCCTTTTCACTCCCTCTTCGTACGTTGAAACGAATACCGTTGATCTTTTGGCCTCCATGAACCTCCACATTTTTTGATAAATACCTATTTTCGAGTCCTGAAAGAATTCCGTATAAAAAGAACGGAAAAAAATGAAGCGTGATTAATGACAAAAAGAAATTTCGATTGATGTTTCGTATTTTTGTTAATTAAAGTTATTTGAGCTTATCGAAGGAGACTCAATATCCGATAAATATCTGCGTCGTTGAGGCGGAATATCGGGAGGAATTTTCGAGAAAAAATAATTGTTAAAAATCTTAGTGTTAAGCAAAACTTTTATTTAATAGTTTCATAATGCGCGACGTGGTAGGTCTTTTAAAAGCTATTCGTGATACTGAGATACGCGAAGCCAAGCGATTTGGTGGACTCGTAAAAACTTTACGAAATGCAAATTTTACGACGTGATTTTTCACCCCTTTTATATTATTTTTTTTACCCCTTCTTTTTTGCCACACAACGTTTCACCCAGTGAAATGCAAATTTCTCGCTTGGTTCATGTATAATTAGCACAGAAAAGTTTGTGTTTATCGTTTTAAGTCGAAAAAGTCTGTGGGTGAGAGCGTGCGCGCGGTCGTTTGTACACCGACGAAACGTCGAGATATTTCGTTTTGCACTTTTCGCTTGAACACGAGGATGGAAGATCTTTTGGCTTATCAAGAGACAGACTGAAGAATTCGCGGAATATGCGTGGAATAACTTGTGAAAATGTAGCTTTCATGCACCACATGTTATGCATAAGAAATTGAGAATCGTGCATGAACCCTCGACCCACGCAATTAGGAATATTTCATTCTCTTTATCCATTAATAATTCGCTTAGAAAGCGATCCGCCGCCCCGGAGAGCCACGGTAATGGTGCAAGGTTAAGATTTTGGAAACGACAGCTCGAGTGATGTTGTACATTTAGCCAATTTTTACGTTTCAAAATGATTCATTTTTTTTTTCTTTTTCTTTTTTTTCGGTCTCTCTTTATTGCAAGGATGTGGATCACTCGAAAATGTAGAACGTGATAAATAGATCTTGATGATGATGTATAAAGGGAATCAAGTTAATGTGTCGATCCACTTACCCTGAAGAATGTCATGGTGCTACCACCCTCGAGGGTGCCGTATGCTATCTCCGTTTGCTCGGCAAGATCCGCGGCATTCTCTATCGGGGTTATCATTCTCTCGACGGTGAGGAAAGCCGCGAGATTAGCGGTGTACGATGATATGATGATAAGGGTGAAAAACCACCAGATACCACCGACTATTCTTGTGCTAGTTGCCTGTCAAATTTCAATGAAATTTTCCCGGCTGAATATTCTTCTCATACGTGAAGCTCACTATAGGTTCGTATTAATTATCAATATCGTCATTGGCTAATCAATTAATTATTCATTCCACGTGAAACAGTAGTGCATCGACGAAATCCGTAAAAAGAAAAAAAAAACTTAGAAATAGCCTGACATTTATCGAGAAATGTAAAATCAATTAAATCATTTTGTTGCGATTGCCCAAGTAGTTTGTCGCGAATTTATATCGATCTGTAATGAGACCATCGCGCTCCACTAGCTTTTCACACCGAAGTGTATATTGAGCAGAAATAAAAGGATTCTCCATTTTTTATATTAACTGAGGTGAAATAAAAAGTGATTGTTGGAATGAAGTTGAATAGAAATTGACGAGTACAATTTATTTTAAGAAAAAATCGTGATCGAGCCTTTCATGGGGTAGCTCTGAAGCACCGTGGGGAAATAAAGGCCTGAGGCATTTTTGAAATTCTGGTACGTGTACGTGAAATTCGATGTTTGAGTCTCTCATGAGCAAGGAAAATGCCTGGAGCTTTTGCTCTCTCCTCGTTTCGGAATCTGTAATCCAGCCGGTCGTACACAATTCACAGTTCTATACACAGACTTTTGCCTACGTATATATATTTCACAGATATAGGACTGAACATGCTCGTGCTTAGTTTCTCCGTTCGTCGAACGCGAAGAATGCAACTTGAGAGGGCGACCCGTTCGTGCATCAGGATTTCGTATTCTCTTCATTTTTATCTCTCCCGTTTTCTCAACGTATTGACAATCGCAGGTGCACGTGTGTAGGAGGCGCCACAAGCAAACAAATATGGATATCGAGGATGACACTATTTTTCACGTGGAAATGAATATTTTTCTACGTTACAACGAGCGTGCGATTATACCACATGCCAAATCCGAAGTAGTATGAGAGTCGAGGGAGGTGATACAAATGTGTTCGCCTGGATATGAGAAGTCGTGACATTATGAAATGCGAACGGGCAACAGATGAACAAGAGGATTTCAATTGGGGACTCTCATTTATTTTCCTTGTCGATTTTCTCGCACATGTTTTTCGCACAGGGCATTCACATTTATCCGCAAATGGTTTCGTAATGATTCTCAAGAAAATGTAAAAATCCCATTAAATTTTTCAATCGCCGAATCATTTATGTTATGCTTATTTGAAGATTCATAAAATAGCAACGTCATCCCCAATAAAATGGGTAAACGCATGCGAACAGAGTCGACTAAGCACCACAAGTTGATTCTTATTAAATTAGCTTAATTAATATTATTCGTTTTCATGAAGCTTCTAACTTCCGGAGTGAAAATTCATTACAACCACGTGATTGTATTTCTCGAGAAAATCCCTTTTCTCTTAATTGTTAACCCGTCAGTAATCATTTATTCGTTAATGATAAAAACAACAATCATTAGTCTAGGGTCAATATTTTATTTTTCACTTCCTGACGACGGGGAATTACTACATCTTAGAATTTTCTTGAACTTCTGTCTGCCTCGTACTCCGAATAAACTCGACAACGGATCTATACAAATTTGAGCCAAGATCGTAGCGTTCATCGTTTATCTATATTCATCGAGTTTTATTTTAAATATCATAGTACATTATCCTGCCTTTTTGGGTTTTTTTTCTTTTTCGGGACAGGATCAGTGGACACAGATGGTGACGATTTTTTCTCTTTTTTCGCAGCTTATCCGGCGTGGTAAGTTTACAATACACGGCACGTACGTACATTTATATATTTATAAAAATATCCTACGTGTCGTGTAGAGCTTCTCTGTTATCGAAAAAAAGAGGTTGAGCTCAGGCATTCAACTGTAGTCGAGAATGGAGTATACAGGATCCAGTAGGGAAAGAAAAGTAGCGTGAAGCCTAGAGAAGATCGCGTAGAATGGATTGAGGAGAAACGGCGTTAAAGAGATGAACTTGACGAAAAAAATGTTTATTTTTCCATGACGTTTCGAAATAAATGGCTGGGAGATATCCGGGTGAGAATAAATTCTCCATTCACGATCCAACGTCAACGCCAGTAAAATAACTTATATCTGTACGAGTGTAAATATGTATAGCGATGGGAGTTCACGTTTCCGCAAGACGTGGGAAAGGGTTAGTGCGGAAAAATATATAGTAATCTCTTTTTTTTGGCGTGTCACACCCTCACGCGTGAGCCTGCAAGAGAGATGATAACAACGACTCGGGCGAAGATTAAAATTGACGAGAAACGTGTAGGTAAAAAAAACATATGGTTTGTTCTGACTGTGCAAATATGAAAAAAAAACGTAGATTTTTGCAAGGCATTTTTTTAATCGACGCACTTGAAACTTTAGTAGAAATAAAAATAATTCGATTTTTATTTCGTTTAAAAATCTTCTGGTCTCCGTCCAAAATTGGCATTCGAAATTTCCACAGTTTATTGAGTCGAGCTTCACAGTGTTGCGAAGTTGCTCGGTCGACACGACATTATTACAGCCTTTGAGTCAAACACTTGGTGCGCTCGTTGACTACGAACCGTTAGTCTGGAACAGTCCCGCCTTTGAGGATCAACTGAGATGCAGTTTCGGCTCGAGGAGACGTCGCCAAAGAAACGAACGTATCAATAGCATCGTACTGAATCGACGTGCAGCTGGAGGATTAATTATAACATAATTCGAATGCGTTTGTTGTGATTATAATGATGAAAGTAAAGAGGAAATATTTCAGTTTCGATTGAGTTGAAGGCGGAAATAAGTGAGTACGGAATGTGAAGGAATGCCAAGGATTTATTTGTTATTTCAATGAAGATTCTCGCCTGTTTTTATTCTTCGTAATTCATTGCCTCACGTGTCGAGGCTGACATTCCTCTATTTCCCATTTTTTTGGTCGTTCTCTTCCCTCACAGATCTCTTTGTTATTACTTCGCTGTGTCGGCATGTGTATCAAGAGACTCGGTAGACTCCTGGGACAAGTAGGGGAGAGGCGGGCAAAGCGGAACACCCGGGCAAAGCGGAACACCCCCCCAAAAATGTGAATTTTTTTTTCACTCCAAATCTTAAAAATTCTGATCGTCCGGCTTAAAAAATTAAGAGACGACCAACTTTTGGAGTAAAAAAAAAAAAAATCGAAAAAAT